>CAUYRH010130314.1:0-122204 GCA_963574655.1 Perodicticus potto | reverse complement strand
AGCTCGTGACTTTCCCTCCCTTCTCTGTGGAAAGCCAGCGCGAGCAGAGACAACACCTGCACCGCCCCCGCAGGCTCCCCCCTCTCCTGCACCTCCCCAGCAGGCTGCCCTCTCCTCCTGCACCTCCACAGCATGGTCCTCTCTTCTCCTGCTCCTCCCCAGCAGGCTACCCTCTCCATGTGCACCTCCCCAGCAGGCTCCCCTCTCCTCCTGCACCTCCCCAGCAGGATCCCTGATCCTCCTGCACCTCCCCAGCTCTGGCCTTCTCTCTGTCACTGTGACTGAACTGTCATCCTCTAGCCAGGTGGACACTCACACTTCTGTGCCAAATCCCATCTCCACTCACCTACCAAGCCATAGGAGATTTCCCTCCTCTCTCTTTGTCATCGTTTCCCTCTACTAGGTTTTTCCCAGTCGGCATATATTCCTTCTTTTATTTCCCCCATTGTGAAATGAAATGATCATGCTCCCCTCTCCTCTAGCAATTACAGTATTTCTTCTTAATTTTTTTTTTTTTTGTAGCAACAGAGTCTCACTTTATCACCCTCGGTAGAGTGCTGTAGCATCACAGCTCACAGCAACCTCCAACTTCTGAGCTTAGGTGATTCTCTTGCCTCAGCCTCCCGAGTAGCTGGGACCATAAGCACCCACCACAACGCCCGGCTATTTGTTTGTTGCCATTTGACCGGGGCCGGGTTCTAACTCACCACCCTTGGTATATGGGGCCAGCACCCTACCCACTGAGCCATAGGCACCGCCCCAGTATTTCTTCTTTTTAATGTCAAAATGACTCAAGATTGCCTCTTTTCACTGTATCTGTATTCCACCTCCTTCTGTTGATTTTTCTGGATATTATTGTGCTTATGCTTTCATCTCTATCACGTCACTGTAACCACAAGGTCACAGTCATGGTCAAGGGTCATTGTATGTCACTTGCTCTCTCTTTGGTTCCTGGACGTCACCCTCCCTTCATGTTCCTCCTGCCTCACTGGCCCGTCCTCCTTGGACTCCTTTCCCCTTTTTTCCATTTCTTCAACAGTAACTTTTTTACTTTATAAGCTTTTAATTTAATTTTTTTCCTTTCCTATTAAGACAGCTTAAAACATAAACACACTGTACAGCTATACAAAAAAGTATATTTGTATTCTAATTCAATATGCTTTTTTCTATTTTTAATTTTTTTAGTTTTCAAGTTTTTTTGGTCCGAACTAAGAACACAAAAGCACACATCAGCCCAGGCCTACCCAGGGCCAGGATCATCACTCCCACTCTCATCTACCTCTACCTCTTGCCCCGCTGGAAGGTCTTCAGGGGCAAAAACACACGGAGCTGCCTTCTTCTGGAATACCTTCGGAAGGACCCGTCTGAGGCTGTTTTCCAGTTAACATTTTTTTTAATAAGCAGAAAGAATATACTTTAATGATAAAATGCATAGTATAGTAAATATGTAAACCAGTAACATACTTGCTTACTAGGATTTACAATATTACGTACTGTTCATAATTGTACAAACTATACTTTTACATGACTGGCATCATAGTTAATTTGTTTACACAACATCACCACCAATCTGTGAGTAAGGCATTATGCTATGACATTACAACAGCTACAGTGTCACTAGGTGGTAAGAATTTTTCAGCCCCGTTATCTTCTGATAGGACCACTGTTGACTAAAATATTAGTATTTGACCCATGACTTTCTTTCTTCCAAATATGGTAGTCTCCCTAAGGAAGATAAACATTCTTGACTTTCTTTCATAGAATAAACTGTTGAATACAATTGGCCAGTTAAGAAAACTGAATCAGGTCAAAGAACAGTGAAAAGTAAGGACTCTAAATAATTTCCAGATTCCAGATTACTCCTTTAAACAAATTTCTCTTTGCAAAAAATCTTTCTATGTGTGTATTTTAGAAAAAAGCAAGAGGTATCACACCACCACATTTTATCTACAATATATATTTAAACTCTTCCAGGAATGGCACATAAAATGAGACCATGCTGAATGACATCAACCAAGGCCCGTGACACTTTTAAATAAAATGACTGAAAGAGGATGCTTCAAGAGAGCATTGAAAACCATTCACAGAGAGCAGATTATGCCCAATTAGTATAAGAATAATCTGAAACAAGGTAAGGAAGCACATAGATGGATTCAACAAATGATATTGAATTATGAAGAGTTGAAACACCATCCAAGTCAGAACCCTTAAGGAAACGGATTCTAAAGGACAAGAATATAGACAGAAAATTTGTGATTCAATGTGAAACAAATGCAGATAAAACTAGAGGGATGAAAGAAACATAAATGATGCATATCTGAAATTGATTATTACTGTTGGAAAATATTAACTCTAAGGGAATTTTAAGATGCCATTATAGTGAACTAGAAATAAATTTTCTTTCTTTTTTTTTAAATTTTAGATTAACATGAGGGTGCAAATGCTATATTGCTTTCACTTCTAAGGTAAAGTTCAAGTTGTAGTTGAGCCCTCACCAGGGAGTGTGCTGAACACCTTCACATTGGGCGCGTTAGGTGAGGTCCCAGCAATCACCCTCCTCTTCCCCCTCCTCTCCGCTCTTCTCCCCCATGCTAGACTATATTTGGGTTTTTTCTTTCCTATGTAGTTGTTTATATATTGGTTTCATATTAGTATTGAGTACATTGGATACCTTTTTTCCTATTCTTGAGATAAGACTTTACTAAGAAGAATATGCTTCAACTTCATCCAGGTAAACACAAAAGATGCAAAGTCTCCATCTTTACTTATGGCTGCATACTACTCCATGGTATACATACACCAGAGTCTGCTAATCCATTCATGGGTTGATGGAAACTGGGTTGCTTCCACGTCTTGGCAATTGTGAATTGAGCTGCAATAAACATTCTGGTGCAAATGTCCTGTGGTAATATGATTTTTGTTCTCCGGGGTAGATATCTAGTAATGGGATTGCCAGATCAAATGGAAGGTTGACTTCTAGTTCTTTGAGAATTCTCTATACTTTTCCCCACAGAAGTTGTATTAGTTTGCAATACCACCAGCAGTGCAAAAGTGTTCCTTTTCTCTATGTCCATGCCAGCATCTGCATATTAGTGACTTTATGATGTGAGCTAATTTCAGTGGAGTTGGGTGACATCTCAGAGTGGTTTTAATATGCATAGAAATGAATTTTCAATGAAAGTGATAGAAAAAGGAACAACTCTGCCTACCAGGATTAGAATTAAATGCCCATTCGACATGTCTGATGAGAACGTTTCTCAGAGAATGGCATTCATACCAATTAAGAAAAATGTAAACCTGAGAGGAACGTCTGTAGCAAACGAGCTGTGTGGGCCTCCTCGCCCCTGGGTTTTACACGCATGCGCATCGGAGCTTTCTGTCTGCACTGACCGCTGCTTCCCTCGGCTCGCTCTGCGCTCCTTGGTTTCTGCCTGTTCCTCCTGAAGCCTGAGCTCTGCTCATTGCCTTGGTTCTTCTTGTGACTTTTCATCTCCTTTTCTTTCTAGCAGGAATGTTTCCACTTTTATACCTGGTTTATTCTTTGCCTGGAGTATTCTTTCCACAGCTATTCAAACGCCGCTTTCTCCCTGACCACTTTTCCGACTACCACATCTAAAATTTTACCCTGTCACAATTTTTATCCGTTTTCCTGGTTTATTTGCCTTCTAGTCATTGGCATAATCTAGCCTATTATGTATATATGTTGTTTATACATTAGAATACAAACTTTATGAGGACAGAAGTTTTAGTTTTGTTCACAGCTACATGTATGTCCTGAGTGCCTGATGTGTAATAAGTGTTCAGTTAATCTTATTTGAATAAACAAATACTTTTATCAAGATAAATGTCATCTGGGGCCACTTGGTAGAAAAATGTAGAAAGGGTTGAATTGGCTTTTTAGAAATTCTGCGTTTGAATCCCTGCACTTTCACTTACTGGCTATGTTACACTGGGCAAAACGCTTAATTTTTCACATTTGTAAAATGAGGATGATATTACTGCGTTGACCACCTCCAAGATGTTAGGAGGAAAAGAAGAGAATGTATCTGTAAAAAAAAAGTCCCTTACTGGTAACACTTAACCTATAGTTATTTGAATTACATATAACTTGGTAGATTGAGTTTGCATATATTTCTGTTTAGCATGTCAGAAAATAAGCTTCTATGTACCCTCTTCAAAATCATTAATGGCTGATGGGGATTTCCTACGAAAGGACACTTTTCTATCTCAGAAATGATATTTAAGATCAGTTGAGAAATATAATTTGACTTTTAAAGGGGGACCCTGGACCACAGTTCCTTCTGGAACATTGATTCTTCCCCTAGGTGGATTCTGTCTCCCACTTGGCAATGTCTGATCGCCAGGATGGGAGAAGTGTGGGTGCTGTTGGCATCTAGCGAGTAGATGTCCGGCAGTCTGCTAAACATTCGCCACCATGTGGGATGGTCTCCTGCAACAAATAATTCTCAATCCAACATTCTCTAAAGGCTCTTGGAGACAGAGAATTTTCTACTCTCAGAAGCATCTCTCTAGGCTGTTGCTTATAAGTCTCATAAGACTTTCTTTTATGAGAAAGTCTGTCAGTCATAGTTTGGGTGACTCCTGGGAAGTCAGATGTAGTCACAGAGGACATAGGAACTGGCAAGTAAGAAGGCAAAAAAGTACTCTGCATTTACATTTATTGAAACACATGGTAATGGGATACAAACATTCCGGAAGTCCTACCTTGCTTGGCCAGCCATATGTTTAAGGTCTACAGAAGGGATTATGAAATTACACAGTGACAGAAAAACATGGCTTGGACTCCATGTGTCTTCTTCAAAGGCTAAAAATATAAAGAGAAAGCTATGACAAATTATCAGCCTTCTAAAGGGAAATTACAGGGTTGGAGATTTAAGTTTACTTTATTTTTCATAACAAAAATTACGTTTCTAGATTATTACAAATTTTCTGAAGAAAAGAGAGTAATAATTTTAGTGGTCACAACTCTGTTCTTTTACTAGAATAACAATTCCCTTTAAAAGTCTTAATAGTAAATTAGATTCAGTTTTTAACCATTTTTTAAATATGGGAAGAACTGCACATGTAGGTGGAAAATTGAGCATTCTGAATTATAAAAATCAATATTTACACATTAATCTGAAAATAATTGCAGCAACAATGCATTTAAACAGAACTAATGTTGTCACATCATAGTTCTGGGTAAAAAGGGACCTTTCCTTCATAGAAACCCAAACCACAAACGTTTCCAGTTCCAAATTCTTTCTTTTTCTTTTGTGGCTAATACTGATTAAAGAAGTCCAAGGAATGCAAAAAATGCTATTTCCTGAATGGGATTATTTCTTTTTGATTTTAAAGAAATATTTATTTTTTTTGATGTAGGTGCATTGCCAAAAGATCAAAATAAAGAGTTTCAGAAGCTGATTAGCAACAGAAAACATGACTTTTTGCTTTGGATTTCAAACAGAAGATACAGTGAATGATACCCAAATAAAGTATTATTAAATTCAACGGTGTCTTCTGTGGAAATCTTTTCGAAAGGACTTTCAAATGTGAAGTTTTTCACGTGACAATACACTTAGGTTTGAATTTGCGTTTTTTCATACTTAACTAGGGATTTGTAGTGTTTTAACTATATAAAATAATAATGTTAAAATGCATTGCTTCCCTCTCTCCATGTTTAGTATTGCAATTCATGAATATTTAACTCCTGGCAGCACTCAAGAGATCTTAGGTTCATTAGGAAAAGGCTGACTCTCATAATTGTTAATATCTTGTGAATGTGCCTTATCACATTTGTCTGGGTTTTTGCTGTTCATTTCCTTGTGATAAGATTCTTAGGCAAAGCAAATCTTCGGAAGTAAGCCCACAGGGCTGCCTGGCAAGTTTATTTTGGGAAGGAAATAATCAATTTAGAGCTATTACTGCAAGAGTCCTTATCGAGCTCATTTCCTCATCTAATGCTTCACAAGCTAATATTACATGTTTAGTAGCAACTTCAAAGGAACAGCATTGTGCTTTGTAGGTTTTATTAATGCGGAATTTCTCTGAGGGCACCAAGTGTTTACCATTAACATGACTGCAATCCACAGACTTGCAAACATGGGTCATAAAAGCTTTAGCAAAGACTAGTGCTGCTGCAGCCCAAGACACTATTAATGTGATTCTGTGTTATTGTTGAATTAGGAGGGCCGGAACGTGGGGTGGGGTGTAGGCTAAGCAAGGAAGCAGTATTGTATCCATAGTCTTGATTTTTCTGCACTACCACAATGGTTCAATGTATTGAAAATAGTGATTTAGCCTGATAGCAACATAGTCACAACCACGTACAGAAGAGTCTAGTTCACCTACAGAAGAGTCTAGTCCACACTCAGGGAACAATAAGAAGATTATTTTCCTTTTCTTTTTTTTACTGTATGGCTCATTCAAATCTAAGCCCTTATCTATATGGAGAAGCGTTTACTGTTCCAAAGTAGAATAGCAGAAAAGAAAACATTTAGGCACAGCCACTTGAAGAAAGGAAGGGAGTTCCCTTCAAGGCAATAGCCTTGAACCTTCTGAAAATTCTTCATCTTTGTCAGTAGTAAGCCCCAGTTGAACAGATGTTGGGAGATAATTTTCATTGTATTATCTATACTGGACTCATGTAATTGCCCACTTGAACACTATTGCATTTCCATTTTGAACCACTACCATCCTGTTCCATCACGACCACCTTGCGAGGGCTTCTTTTTCATATGCAGATTAAAGGGGTTGGAGAAAACTTAGGGAAGAGGAGAGCCCCTTCTCAGAGCCCATTAAGCTTTTTGGACACTCCTGCTGCAAACGAGCTGCAGCTGCACGCTAGGAATGGTTCTAATGTCCAGAGCGAGAAAACCAAAACATCTCCTGGAATTTGGCTAACCCTTTAGGAAAAATAGGATAAAAATACGGAAATTATAGGAAAATCATTAGCAGTTGTTTGGTTATTTTTCTGTGTCAATAGACTTTTGTTTAATATTTTAGATATTTGAGCAGTACTGTAAGGGCTTTTGTTTAGTTTCTTTAACATTAAAAATAGCCAGTTGAGCAGCTGGCTTTCTGGAGTAGGGTTATAAATTCGGAAAAGAAGAGAGAAGAAAACGATATGGAACTTCTAAATTAAAACAAACTCTCCTATCCAATTTAAAGTTCATAAAGGGAAGACATGCTCATAAGGGTCCTTTTTATTTTTTTTGTCTTACAGCTAACTATAAAAATACTTCTATGATGGTTAATACTTGTTTAGAACTTAGACTTTGTTAAAAGGGGAGTATTTTTGGAGGGGCATCTTTTTTCCAATTAAAACATAAATTGCCAAACCCTCAATAAAAATCTGTCACAGGAAATTAAAGATAGGAAATAATTTTTTTTATTGTTTTTTTAAGCAAGTCATTATTTTATATTTCCATACAATCCTCTGAGGGAGGTGTTCTAGGATAGTTGTTTTGACAGTCTGTGATGCCATAAAGCTCCCAGTGCTTCACAAACCAGGTCAAGTTTTCTTACTGTGAAAGTTAAATTATGCCTATTCTTAAAGAGAAAATATAAAAAATATCTTATTTTTCTCAACTTTTCTTTTTTTCTAATAAATGTTTTTGTCATTTCCCTGCACTCAAATACTATGTAATATTTGATTTGGCACAGGCATACCTTTAGTTTATATAAGTTTAATAGTTATTTGGTTTAATAATTCCATATTTCATGGGGTTCTATAAAATGGCTCACAGCACCCAGGTGCCCTTCCACCTGAACACAACCAGGGAATGAACGCAGATGCCTGTCTCCCAGGTTCTCTTGCTTGGACTCTATTAGAATTTCAAGGAGCTTGCAAAGAAATAATAGCCTTACCTAATAAACTCCAATCTCCTGGACAAGCAAAGAACGAACGGTTTGAAAAGAATCACTGTACCCAGGGTCTAGATTTGGTCCTAAATGTTCCCCAGCTCTTTCAAAGTTTTTGGCTTTCCTGTGAGTTTAAGTCACCATATTACCACCACTCATGAGCTCTTCCTTTCCTATAAAAATTTACATCTATTTATAAAAATTTATGTATTAAAATACAATCATTTTCCAGAGCCTCCTTTCCTCCAATTTTCTTGTTCTCCTTCTTCTCCTTTCCTCTACTTATATTCCCGACTCTCCTGGAATTAGTAAAATGACTGTAACTTTTGTCATCTCATCATAGAAAGACAGATTCATACCTATCTCATTCCTCCATGAATGCTGAGTACAGGAAAGATGCTATACAATTTCTGCTCAAAATGGAAATAACTGGATATAATTTTTAGAAGTGGATATGTGTGTTGCTTTCCAACTTTGTAACATCTACAGGGACTGTATTAGGTTACTATAGCAATTGCCATGCTTATAGGCAAAAATAGTCAAATATTGCCAGTTTCATAAGGTTCATTAATTAGTATCACACCTGCATTTCACACCTGCATTTATTAGCAATGCTACACTGATTTCCATTGGTTTTTTTTGCTTCAATAAACTACACAGATATAGACACCTATTTTGAAACTCCTCATCCCAGCTTCCTGAGAAAACCACACTAAATATAATTAACATTGTTTTAGATGTCTTAATTCCCTGATGTACCATTTCACAATTGCATATGGTTTTTCTAAAACTTCAATTGCTTTCAGTTGTTAACCTAAATGAACGGAAATTCATAACATCACTTGCTGACTTTAGCTAAATTTTAATACTCAAAATATGCTTACAAATAGTATATACTGCATTTTACAATGAGATAACTGTGACTGCTTTAGCATTACAGACTGGCCTATCTGATGATGCCATCTTTCAGCAACATAATGAGCAATACTCATTTTTCTCTCCTGCTGTTTTGATGATTCATCTATCCCCTCCTAACTCAGGATCAAGATCATATTTCACCAAGAGTCCTGGTACATCCTCTCTTGTTGAGTAGAGAATTGCTCCCAGCAGTGTTCTTTGTCCTGTTAACACCTGTACTAAGCTGTTGAGGAAATAGTTCTCAAAGCAATCCTCTAAAATGAGACTCTTGTCTCTACCCTAATGGAGGGAATTTTTTTTCCAAATGGGAAAGAAGTTGTTCCAAAGCCCAAATTACTCACAGTCTTACCTGAAAATCTAATTATAGTTATATTGGTAAGGTTACTTACTACAGTGAAAAATTTCATGTACAATGAAAATTGAACCTATGTTTCAATATATCATATATGTATCTTGATATCATTTGCCACAATATATTTATGAGTCCATATGTTTTATACGCTTGAAGGAGAAGAAATTTTAATTTTTAATATTTTATATATTGATACCCAGTATTTGAAGTTGCCAGATTATTATCAATAACCTCGTCTTTGGGAATATCAAAACTTATTTGTGAATGTATACCAAATCCATCCGTCCATCTATCCATCCATCCATTCATCATCCATCCATCCATCCATCATCCATCCATCCATCCATCCATCATCCATCCATCCATCCATCCATCAATCCACTAAAGAAGCTCTCACAGCCTCAATGCCTGTATTACAGTGGTTACTGTGCTGGCCACAGACACCAAGGCTGGCAGGTTCGAACCTGGCCCAGGCCAGCTAAGCAACAGTGATAACTTCAATAATAAAAAAATAGCCGGGTGTTATGGCGGGTGCCTGTAATCCCAGCTACTTGGGAGGCTGAGGCAAGAAAATTGCTTAAGCCCAAGAGTTGGAGGTTGCTATGAGCTGTGACACTACAGCACTCTACCAAGGGTGATGTAGTAAGACTCTGCCTCAAAATAAATAAATAAATAAATAAGCTCTCATAAAGGTCCTACCATGTGCAAGATACTCAAAGGTAAGTGCTCAAGCAACATTACTGTGTTAAGAACAGTGTGTTTCTTCCCAAGAGCTCCCAACGAAAGGCAATGCCTTCTGAATCATCTGAAAGGACCACAATATAAATTTTTCTGACTAATGTGTGATCAGTGAGATATTTATAACCAAAGTTTAGAAGTCTTTTGCATTTCTCTCATGATTAGGGACAATAAGCATTTTTTCATGTATTTGTTGGTCATTCGTGTGTCATCTTCAGAGAAGTTTCTGTCCAAGTCTCGTGCACAATTATAAATGGAATTGTTTGCTCTTTTCTTGCTGATTAATTTGAGTTCTCTGTAGATTCTAGTTATCAGACCTTTGTTAGATTCATAGTATGTAAATATCTTCTCCCATTCTGAACGCTGACTACTTGAATTGTGGTACCCTTATCATTTTGAGGTATCACCTAACCGCAGTAAGATTAGCCCATATCACAAAATCCTGAATCTGCAGATGCTGGCATGGATGAGAAGTTCAGTTTTGAACTTCAGGTGGGATTGCAAACTAATACAACCTCTGTGGAAATAAGTATGGAGAAAAACTAAAAGTTGACCTTCTATTTGATCCCACAATCCCACTAATAGCTATCTACCCAGAAGAAAAAAAAATCATTTTACTACAAGGAAATTTGCACTAGTATGTTTATAGTAGTTCAATTCACATTTGCCCAGATGTGGAAGTAACCCAACTGTCCATCAACCCATGAATGGGTTAACAAACTGTGACATATGTATACATTATTTCTATTCAGCCATAAGAAAAGATGGGGACTTTACATCTTTTGTGCTTACCTGGATGAAGTTGAAACACATTCTTCTTAGTAGAATATCTCAAGAATGGGAAAAAAAATATATCCAATGTATTCAATACTAATAGGAAGCCAATATATAAACAACTACATGCCTACATGTAAGAAAAAACACAAGTATAATCTAGCAAGGGGGAGGGGGGAGGCGGGAGGTGGGGGAGAGGAGGGAGGGCAATTGGTGGAATCTCACCTACTGTATACAATGTGAAGGTGTTTAGCATACTCTCTGGGTGAAGGGCTCAACTAGAACTTGCACTTTACCTTACAAATGAAAACCATGTAACCTGAACATTTGTACCCTCATATTAATCTGAAATAAGAAAAAGTCTTTTGCTGACAGAGATGGCAGAATTAGCAAGTTGGAAGGATCCTTTAGAGGTCAGTCTGTCCCTGCTTCCACTCTCAAGGTAGTACTTCACTAATTCCTGCAATCTCGTTACAACAGTCTCTTCAGTATTCCCCCAAATGATACTGGTTTGGGCTCTCTTCCTTTTGGGGTCACCAACCATGCTAGTCTGCCAAGGACTGAGGAGAGACCCCAGCAGGTTGGGATGAGTTGCTCACTCTATTTCCTTTTTGTGTACAGAGCTCTTTCTATCTGGATTGTGATTTTCTGTGATTAATATATTTTTGTCTATATCAATTCTTCTTAGCACAAGGCCCACCACTTCTACAAAGATTTACCTAGCTGTTTTTCCTTCTTTAAAATTCCATTGCAAATAGAGTTGCGGCCAAATCACGTGTCATGTCCAGCAAAGTGACATTAGTCAGTCTCCTTCATCAGCTCATATGCATCACTTTGGACTCTTTGATAGCGCTGGAGACTTCTGGAGGGCAGAGACCATGCTTAACTCCTGTCTTATACCCTGTTCACTACAGCTCTTATGGACAGAAAGTTCTCCATGAGAACATACCCGATCCCCTCCTGCTGAATTTTAAGCCTCATATTTCTTAGTCTTTCTTCAGAAAAGATAGTCAGGAAGCTCCTTTCCCACCAGTACTAGTTACTGTAAAACTTGAAGCCAGCAACCAAAACCCTGCCCAGACTTTTCTCTCTTCCTTCTAAATGAGCATCTTCCCTTGGGTCTGTCCTCCAAGGCAGCGTTTCTCTTTCCTAACATCTCTTGCTTTCCTTCCCATCATTCTAATACAGACTACAGATGGACATGGCGTCTAAAGGGAGCTTGTCCGTGCATGCCGTCCGCGTCTGCTTTGAGAGCGCTGTGACTGCAGAAACCCTGGGAGGCCCACTGAGCAGGTGCTGACAAGCTGAATCACACAGTCTATGGAGGACAGAAGAGGCTTGGGAGAGCAGAGTTCTGTCTGGTGAGCAAGGGCCCAGCTTCTCTTCGGAAGTCCCCACCTCCTGTCACTGGCAGGGCTGTGATCAGTGGCCTTGCCCTGACACTCACTTTGTCTGCCTGTGGGGGTTGCCGCAGCTTCTTTGTGCGCTGATGTAACAGAAAATGCCCACGGAGGCCTGGGGGGTGCACAGAGTGACCGACAGTTTGTGGTGTTTAGGGAAACAACACTGGAGAGTCAGGATGGAAAATAGGAAATCGATGGCATGTGAAGATTGGACAGAGCAATTAGGATGGCAGCCTGGCTCTTGCCTGTGGCTACTTGGTTAATATGAGTTGTGGTCTGGATTCATGTTTTCTGAGCCCCCTCCACATCCCAGTCAAGGGGAACTATGGAGGCAGCTGGGGTCACAGGAGTGTGCTATAATAGCTACAAAAATGGCTGCAATTCTTTTTTGGCCTCCCTGTATCTTTGTCTCTTGCACTGTGACTTTGCTGCTTTTCCCACCATGAGAAAGAGTCTGCTTTTCTATTCCTTAAATCTGGCCTTACTTTTTAAAAAACTGGTTTGAGCCAATAAGATATAGCAGAAGTGATAGTGTGTCGCTTCCAATCCTAGAACTCGAGCACTTTTGTGTTTTTCTGCTCTTTGTCTCAGAGAAGGCATTGCCATGTGAAAAGCCCAAGCTAGCCTGCTGGGTGATGAGAGATATATGACTCAGTACTCTGTTGCCATAGTGATGACCAGGCCCAGGAGTGAGGCATCCCCCCACCACTGACCACAGTCACATGAGAGAGCCCTGCCATGATCAGCCAAGCCTGGACCAAATCTTGTGAGCAAGAATATGTGTTTATTGTTTTAGACCATTGAGTTTTGGGGTAGTTTGTTAGAAAGCAATAGTTAACTGATGTAGGATTGAAAGGGCAGAGGGAAAAGGTATTATCTGTTAGAGCTTAAGGGCATTAAGATGAACCTGGTTCTTTATGTATCGTGCACAAGACTTTCTATAATCAGAATTATTTTTATGTCTTTGGCTGTACTTCTTGCCACCAATACATATGTCCTCCTGCCCCCCTCAACTTTTAGCCTTCCTGAGCTCCTTATGAAGTTTGAACTCTTGCTTTGACTTCTGCTTTTTCTCCTTCCTGAGACATTGTCTCACTTCTCCTTTCCCTTTGCCTGGATAATTCATGCTCAGTCCTCAGGCTTTCAGCTTAACTGTCACTTCCATCTACCATCAGCTCATCTATGTTCTTCAGTTCTTTTTTTTTAATTATGTCTTTCTGACACTTACTACTTTATGTTGAGATCTGGACATTCTTCGGAGGAATGTCCCTCCAAAGATCAGGTCCTCTAGTTCACAAAGATACTAATGCCTGGGTCTTAACTCAGACAAATGAAATCCTGGGGTTGAGCATTCAGAGATTTTGTTGTTGTTGTTTTTGTTGTTTGTTTAGCATGCCCAGGCCTGAATCCACCCGCCCCAGTACATTAGGCCAGCACTCTAACTACCGAGTACAGGCACCCAGCCTGCATCCAGAGATTTTTAAAGCACACTGGTGAGTCTAATGTGCAGTCAGGGCTGAACCACCATAGATTAGTCTCTTTGGGCAAAGGTAGAGACAGGTAGTCTCTTGGCGTGTTTGACCGTCATCTGGCCCCTGATATATACATCTGTGTCTACTTCTCTATTCCCCTCAGCTCTGCTCCAAGCCTCTGCCTCCTTTGCTACTGACCACTGACCCAGACTCCAGGTCACCGTCTCCCTTTCTGCCCAATCTCCTGTCACCTGGTTTTCACCAAGAAGAGTTATGAAGAAGATGAGATTTTTCTTTGTTGCCCTATTAAACAATTACCCCCAAACCACTAACCGTGTGCCTATTTTGTATACTGTGTTTTACTCAAGGGATATTGGGCAAGGCAGAGTGGTAGCACACAGCCAGGAACTTAAATACTAGCTTGTTCTTGACAGTCCTTTGTTTGTTCTCAATGCCACCAAGTTATCTGACTTTTGCCTGTTCCTGGTAATGAGTTCTCCTGTTTTCCCAAATACACTTGAAATTCTCAGTTTATATCCAATCTTGCGTCTTGATTCTCCCTTAGGGCTACCTAAGTGGACTAAAATACCCTCTTTATACTGCAGAGGGATTCCTTGACTCACCCAACTCCTGTAAGGCCAAGTCCTGGGTCCTGTCTTGTCATCAGACACCCATTAAAATGTATTGCTAAAGAGTAGACAGCTCTCATTCTAGAAGTTCTGCCTCAAGTTTTAATATGTTTTTTGCCCACTACCTATAATTTTTGCCTGTTAACTACTGTCTTTTCCACTCAGCCCCCTGCAGATGATAGTGAGCAGCTTGAGGGCTGGTTTCATCATGGTCATGTTCACCAATGTGTCCTCAGGGAGGAGCAGAGACACACAGTTGATGTCTAATAAGTACCTATTACCAAATAATGCATGAATGAAAGAAGGCAGGGATCCTAGGGGTCAGTAGGAAGCTGGATGAGGACTGCACGTGACCCCATCAGGAGGGAAAGCCTTAGTGAAGGAGTCCTTCCAGAATGCCAAGGGTGAAAAAAATGGGGATGTCCAGGTCTGTTGTCAAATCTACAAGAAGGAAGTTCCTTTTGCAACAAGGCAGGGTAAAGGATATTTTGCTGAATGGCCGAGAGTAGAGTGAGGAATGGGCGTAGGGTGAGCGTAGGCAGAATACTAGACAGGCCGAGGGACTGGGGGTCTGGGTCACAAGTCACAGGGTCCATCGGCCATATGGCATGTAGCTGTGTCAGGGGGTACATAAAGCAGAGCTGAGGAGGGAAAATGTTGTTTAGTCCCCAAAACCATTTCAGCCATTTCAAAATCACTTCCTTCTCCCTTCGTATGAGCTCTGAATGTGTATTTATTTGCACACAGGGGGCTGCACACACATACATGTATATACAATAGTGCATATTTACATATGGTGAGCTTGGATCAAACTTTTAAGATTAGGTGTGACAATACCAGTGACTTTAAAACATATGAATGATGGTAAGAACAATTTTTTTTTCTGTTAGGGTGCTTAAGAGCACTCAGTTTTAGAGTTGGTCTATAATACCTCTCCCACATCTCAGTGGTGGGGCAACCTTAGGATGAAGAAACTGTAGGAGCCTTAGTTTCCTTAACTTTTGCAGTAGAATAACAGTAGTATAGTCTTAGTAGGAGCATTAAATAAAGTGCTCTATTATGTGCAAATTACTTAGCATAGTCTATGGCATGCAATAAAATAAAGCTATTGTAAGTGGTAACAAATACTTACTGATTGCTGACTAAGTGTCCACTGTTTGCTAGGCTAGATGGATACGAAGAATAAGGCTGTCTTCACAGATGTTTAAAGACACCTTTTTAATATTTCCTTTGTCTATATTGTCTAAGGCCAGGAGATAGCAATTGGATTTATCCTGAAAGTTCCATCCAAGTGTCTAAAATCTTGGCCTTAGGAATGCACTGATGACCCTGGGCTGGGAGAATGAAGCAGCACCACATTCCAGGAGAAAGAATTGTCTATGGAGCAGCCCATCTGGCTGTATCCCAGGTTTTCCTAGGAGATTTTCCCACTGTCCATAAACTGATGAGCTCTGACCTTGCAAGATGGGATGAGCTCCCAGCCCAAAGCAATGTGACTGCAGCTGAGGACTGGCCCATTCATAACCCAGGCACAGACAGACCCGTTAGCGACATTGCTGTGGGCGGGCTATTACTTACAATGTAGTTAATGTCGCTTAACCAGAATGGATGGGACACAATGTTTGAGAGAAGAGCCCTGCATCTGACCTAGAGGAAAATAAGTTGCAACAGCAGTCGGCTGGTCTGGGGAAGCAGGGGTGCCACCAAAGATAGGTCCTTCCTATTCCAATTCAATTGTTTTTCTTTATTGGTAAACTGTTCAAGATCAAAACTCCCAGGAAAGGATCTGATGTGAGATTAAATCATTGCTCAGGGACAAGGGAACAAGTCTGCCAGAAAATACAAATTCTATATAGGAATGGTGGAACCCATGATCGTAGGAGTGGGTGGTAGATACTCCAACTAGGTGGAAATTTTTCTTAGGCCTGATGTCCACAGAACTGGTCTAGTTCTACCACCTTAAGGGTCTACTCTTCAGTCTTCAAAGTTCAGATAATCCTTCCCTAAAATCCATCAGTGGCAGCCCTGGTTGTCTCTGCTGAGACTTTTTTAAACTGTCAAATTCTAAGCCCAATCATGATTTCATTTCCCTTATGTAGTTCCTTTACCCATGAGGATGACCTATGAATCCCAGAAAGATATGGGTAGATAAATTTTTCATTCTCCGCCAACCTTGTTCCCTTTCTAGGTTCCTTGGAGATTATCAGTTATGTCAAAGGCACAAGAAATTGTACATGAACCCTGGCTCCTTGAAAACATTTTGTGGCCAGTCCCTTGAACCCAGTGGACCCTAGACCCCAGAGCCTAGCTTGAGTCCCATCTCCAGTGAAGTCTTTCATGAACTGCCCTGGCCATATTGCTTTCCTCTGTACCTGGCAGGGAGCTTATAGTTACAGAATGATTTGAAGTGATAGGCTTGGGTGAGACAAATGGGTCTCGGCCCAAGATCTGTAGCTTTTAAGTCATGTAAACTTCCATGTTTTAAATCTCTGATTCTTGCTATAAAATAAATGAATCATAGTGCCTACTTTACAAAGTGACTGTAATTATTGAGTAAATATATATGAATGCTTAGCCCTGTGAACATTCAGTAAAGAAAATTATTTCTCTTTCTTTATCTCTCTATCCTCTTTCTTTATTTTTATGTCTATTACTACTTCTTTTCTTTTTTCAGAATTAGAAATCACCAGAGAACTCTCTTCGAGGAGTCAAGCAATTGAAGTTCTAGTTGCACTAAATTGCAACGTGACCTTGGATGTGTCATTGTACCTAAATTTCTCAATTTTTCAACCTATAAAAGTGAGGTGATAATTTCACAGATTTGTTATACAAGTAAGACTCAAACGATAAGATGAATGAGAAAGTTTTTTGGAAGTGAAGGGGATGTAGGATAATAGTAATGGGAAGAGATCTTCTGAGAAGTCATTTAGCTCAAACTTCTTCTGGGTACTCGTGGAGACTCTGCACTGAACTTTCACTAATGGAAAAATTACTGTCTCACAGCAAAGTTTTAGTGCTGGAAGATATAAGGAGGGTCTTTAAAAGTTATTTAAGAGATTTATTTAACATATAGTAGAGTATTTTTTTTTCAATCACTGTGTTTTTTTCCTGGAACATAGGCAGTGAGTCAGACAAAGGTGATGCCTGACCTCACAGAGCATACACAGGGTGCAGATGTGAAAAGATCTTCCATTAATGAAGTGATTTGAATTTCCTATAGCTTTCAAATATTGAGTGGGGCTGCTCTCTACATCAGTAAATACCTCCATCTCCCCAGACACACACACACACACACACACACACACACACACAGAGCAAGGCTTCTTAATTCCAGGCTTCTTCAACTATTCCTCCTGATACACATGACTCAGGATGATCAAAATGTCCTCCTTCACTATTACTCCTCACCTAGAGATTAGAGAAGCAGGTAATTTGCATATGGCTCTCTGGTTATTCTGTCTGAAGAAATCATGTAATAGGATAACACCAGCTGCTGTAACAAATAAGCCCCTTTACACAAGTCTGGCTTTACACAATAGATAGATACATGTTTCTCATTCACCCAACAGTTTCATGCTGGAGGCCTCTAGCTGATAATTAGAGCCTGGACCCTTCAGTATTATTCTCACCTAAGGATGTGATGTCCTTTATCTGATGATGGGAAAGAGAGAAACTGAAGGAGGCACAGCTACTTTTTTTAAAATTTCAGATTAATATGAAGGTACCAATGATTAGGTTACACGTTTGGGTTTGTTAGGTAAGGTCCTTGTTGTAGTTGTGCCCCTCATGTCTATATTGTACCCATTAGGTGAGGAGCACATCAATCCTCCTCCTTTCTTCTTGAATCCCCTCATCCTCTCCTTTCTCCCAACTTTAATTAAATGTGAGTTTTTCTCTTATGTTTGCATGTATTAGTTGGTCAACTGGCTTCATATTAGTATTGAGTACATTGGATACTTGATTTTCCATTCTTGTGATACATTACTAAAGAGAATGTTCTCCACCTCTATCCAGGTGCATAGAAAAGATATAAAGTCCCCATCTTTTTATGGCTGAATAGTATTCCATGGTATCCATATACCATGGTTTATTAATTCATTCATGGGTTGATGGGCACTTGGGTTATTTCCACATCTTGGCAATATAAATTGAGCTGCTGTAAACACTCTAGTGCAAATGTCCTTATGATAAAATGATTTTTTTTTCTTCTGGGTAGATACCAAGTAATGGGATTGCAGGATCGAATGGAAGTTCTATTTTGAGTTCTTTAACAATTCTCCATACTTTTTCCCAAAGAGGCTGTATTAGTTTACAATCTCACCAGAAGCAAAGTCTTCCCTTCTCTCCACATAAGTGCCAGCAGCTGCAGGGTACACCTAGTTTTTAAGTGCCATGACTTGAAAATGATGCACACTACTCCTGATCACATTCCACTGACAAGAATTCTAGTCACATGATCTTTTCTAGCTTTAATAGAGATAAGAAATTGTTGTTACTAATTGGGCAGTTATTTGCCATAATCAAATCTCCAGTATAGAAGCCAGCTGTTTCAGCCATAAAAGGTCCAAATTCACGGTAGTAAGAATAATAGGCATTCAAGGTCATTGGATGGAAATTGTCACTGTGATGCCTTCTATTTTATTATAGGGACTTCTTCCTAACCTTCTACCAAATTTTCAGTATAAAGTTTCTCTCTCCCTACATTGGGAAGATAGCAGAAATTGAGTAGAGAATGATGAGGCAGAAGAATATGAGGGCAAAGAAAGAAGTGAGGACTGACCCTTAAATTATTCTAATTTCTAGGATAGGTACATAGGACAGAAATGCCAGGTCAAGGAGTAGTTAAAGGTTAAGGACTGTGAGAAAGAAGATGAATGAAGAGGTGAATGCAAGAAAACTAGAGCACCATGTGGGATGCTCAGGGCTCCACCCTTCTGCATGGTGCTAGGAACTCAACAGGCTTAGATGAACCTACACTCTATTTCCCTTTTCCCCTCTACTCCTTCCCTGTTCTTTTCATGGCTTTGGGGCAGATCACGAAAACCCTTTACAAAGGAACCACTTAAAGGGCAGTGCCTGTGGCTCAAAGGAGTAGGGCCCCGGCCCCATATGTCGGAGGTGGTGGGTTCAAACCCAGTCCCGGCCTAAAACTGCAAAAAAAAACAAAAAAAGAGAGAGAACAAAGGAACCACTTAAATGTCAATGGGATCCAGTGTCTTTTGAGTAAGAAAGTGGACTAAATGGTATTCAGAATGGATTGAAAGTGAAATATTCTTTGATAAGCCCAAACCCTCCACTTAAAATAATCAAAAATGAGGAATAACCATCAGCAGATAATTTCCCTGTTAGAGAGATATAAAGGCAGTTCTCTCCATACTTATATCCCCAAAGCAATAGCTAGATACACACACTGAAAGCCATGGAAATTCCAAGGCCATTATCCATACATACATATTCTGACTACGTCCCTGTTGGCGCTCACTATTTCGAATATGGTACTGGGCATGAGCACAATTATCCCCATGTGTGTGGACAGTTCAGTGCACAATAGGTTGGGCTTATTAACTCTCTTATTCAGGACACTACATTTCCATTAATGTTACATTAGTTTTGTTGAAAGTCATGTACCATGCTATTACATAATGAGCTTACAGTCAACTAATCCTCCATGGCTTTGTTTTACATGAATTTCTGGAAAACTAAGACTTCTCCCATTCTATATTTGCACAATTCATTTTGGACCGAGGGGTGGGACCTTACATGTATCTATGGTAAATTTCATCTTGTGCATTCTATCCCATCCTCCTAGCCTGTCTTTTGAATCTAGATTTTATCATCCAGAGTTATTAGCTATCCCTCCCAGCTGGGTGCCATCTGCAACTTTGATAAGCAAGCTTTCTCCGTGATTTAAGCAGACATTTGTGATGGTCAAGTTTCAGCAGACTACAGTTTTGCATAGACTATTGTTAAAATGAGCCTGTATCCCCTTGCATATATTATTCAATGAAAGGAAATGACTAGGCAAGTCAACTTATGGATGAGCTACCACCTGCAGAGAAGGTGACATGTAAAAAATTTGAATTGATTCTATGTTATTTTTGTATTTCTCCTGAAAGGTGAAGCTTTTTGGTGCCAGTTAAATTTTTTGTTCTGGTTTCCAGAATAAGAGGCGTCTAACAGGTATCTTAACCTCCAGTTATCCAAAAGCAAAACCTTTATTTCCCTTCCAAATCAGCTCCTCCCCTAGCCTGCCTCATCTCAGAAAATGACAATTCCATTCTTTCAGTTGCTCAATCCATAAAATGCTGGTGTCATCTTTGTTATTCTTTTTCTCTCCCACCCCAAATTCCAATTATCAGCAAATTATTCTGCCTTGACCTTCAGAAACTATTCAGGACAAGGTTATGTTTTCATCACCCCACCTGTTGCCACCTTTTCCAAGCTGCCATCATCTCTTGACTGGATTATTGCCATAGCCTCTTCACCTGTGATTTCTGTCACTGCCCAATTGTAGCCTATTCTCCACTCTGCAGCCACTGCAGTCCTCTGCTCCAAAGCCTCTAGTGGCTCCCAGCTCATTCAGAATGCAGTCCAAATGACTGGCACCACTCCGCAGCATCCTACCCCACGAGGACCCTGACCCCTCTGTTCTCCTCTCCCCATGCTCCCCTCACTCACTGCCCTTCACTCACAGCTTTGGTCACTTGGGTTGTGCCTTCTCTGTTTGATCGTCTCCATGCTTGCTTTCTGGTTATCTGCATAACAAGGTTATGCTACCTTATCACAAGGCCTTCCTTCACCATCCTATATAAAGCAGCACATCCCTTTCCACTTTCCAATGTTTTTTTCCACTTTCTTCTTCTCTTTTGTTTTCCTCCATAGTATTTAGCCCTACGTGACATAATATACACCTATTTCTTGTTTATTGTCTACCTCCTCTCATTGGAGTCTGAACTCCACAAGGATAAGAGCTTTGCTTTGTCACAACTGTACTCCAATGCCTAGAACATGCTTAACACACAGAAAGCTCCCAATAAGGATGTGTGCAATGGATGAGGAGATGGCATTGGGTTAGACTTCAGGTTATCTGTCAGTTTCCCTAGCTAGAACATATTTGCTCAGTGCATTTCAAAATTTGCCCCCATACTAGGGAACAGACATTTGTGATGGTCAAGTTTCTTCTTTTTAAAGTAAATACTAATGCAGAAATAAAATAGATAATTTCAACCAGCATTTTTATTCTTGTGACAGGGTCTCCCTCTGTTGCCCTGGGTAGAGTGCCATGGCATCATCATAGCTCACAGGAACCTCAAACTCTTGGGCTTAAACATCCTCTTACTTCAACCTCCTGAGTAGCTGGGATTACAGGTGCCTGCCATGATGCCTGGCTGGTTTTTTGATTTTTAGTAGAGATGGGGTCTTACTCTTGCTCAGTCTGGTCTCAAACTCCTGAGCTGAAGCAATCCACCCACTTCACTCTCCCAGAGTGCTCAGATTACAGTTGTGAATGACCATGCCTGGCCTCAATGAACTTTTAATTATATTAATTGATTACATTAAAATAAGCCCTTTTTTTTTTCTGGTTGACATGAGGGCAGCAAATAAATCAAAGACCCCTCAATCATGGTGTCTGCACCATAGTGTCCTCAGGATGAAACTTTGAAAGCCACAAAACCAAAATGTTCTATAATTTGATCACTATGATAACTCTGAATTACCAGAATTTATTATTAAGAATCACTGTAGTATATTATCATTTATGAGATTTTTTTTTAAGTGGAAGCAATTTTCTTTTAAACCTTATTTGAACTTCATTCTCACTTCCTCCCTCCCCACATTGAGGTAGTGGGATTAGATGATCTCTGAAGGTCTTGTTTCAGAATGAAGATCATATGATGATACATGAGCCACTATGAGGCCGTAATGGGTGTTCCTGGCTGAGGTAGGACAAAGGAGCTGTGGATTTTAGGAGAAGATGAAACTGAAATTTCCAATGTGACTCAATCCATTGCTGAAATGGAGGAACATTAAGTCTTCAAAGTTAAATGCAGATTCAATTAGAAATTTCGCTGAAATTTCAAATTACAACCATTTTTCCCCTTAAACGACAGAATTATATGGCGTCATGGAGAAACTGACAGGTAATTTGGGAAACTAAAGGTTCCTTGGACTCTGTAGTTAATGGGGAGTTTAGCACCAATTCCTGTGTAATTTGCACTTCTGAGAAGCAGAATTATTATAAGTCAGACATCTCTAGCACTTTCAACTCTTGGATCTGCCGGGCTCTAAGATGACCAGGAATATAGAAGGACCAGGGTCAGAGGTTGCCATTTCAATATCTGAGGCTGCCCAGCTCCCCCAAACTGGCATTTGAACTGAAGAGTTGAAAATTGGAGGTGACATTCAGAAGTCTCTGAAAATTATAACCCCGACTTCCTCCTTGAAAAGCTTATCTGAATCCTAGCTTATCCTTTGATGAGGTTACTGAAAAGCACTCTGCTCTGAGCTCTTGAAAGATAACAGTCAGCACAGGGGAGGCCCAGCTGCATCCCTTGGGGGAAAACAGTGGCAGATGTAACAAGCTAGGCCACTAATTAAAGGGTCCAGGCAACTTTCTAGGGATGAAGGAGTTTGCCCCTTAAATCTTCCCTCCCTGGGCTCCTCCAGGGAGTGGTGTTTGAGCGAGCAGGGCCCTGTTAATAGAGGGGCCCCACCTGTAGCCCCAGGAAGCAGCATTTGTACCTACAGTGGGGTCACTCAGGAGAGAACAGCTTCCCCCTGCACCCCAGGTGGCTGCTCTACCTGCCTTTCTACCAAACAGGAATGAGAGGGAAGAGAAGAGCTGCAGTGTCAAAGGTCCCTCCTTCCCCAGGCAGTAGTTAAGTTCTCAGTCCTGCAGACTAAGCCACTGCCAGGGTGGGAATCAGTACTCCTGACATCTCTGAGATACACTTAGCATCGTCCCTGAGTACTGCCACCCATACTGTCTACCTGTTCCCAAACTCCACACTGCATAGAGTCTCTCACACTTATTTTGGCTCTTCTTCCTTTCCGCCTTAGGTTTAAGGTCAATGTTTGCTTGTGGTGTCCAGGTAGTAAGTCCATGAAAACAGGAGCCACGTCTTATACTTTTACTGCTCCCAAAGCTTTGTAGGCTGTTGAGTAAATACTAGGTGTTCATTAAGTTCTTTGTTCATTAGTCACGTATTTAGTGCACAAATTCTTTTTGTAAGATATTAAGTAGGAGTCCCTTGGGCCACAGTCCTGCCTCCCCTGCCCCCTGCTGGCTGTGCAACTTTGGACAAATGAACTCAGCCTTTGTAGTCTTGCTACTTTTTAAATCCATTATGAGGGATAGAAAAATCAGATGTGCCTAGTGTAAAGCATATTTGTAAGTGTTAAAGGATTAAGTTAACAGCTTTGGTTGTTGGGCAAAATTTTGATTTTTCTTTGTGTGCATACAGGATTTAGGTTAGACTTTTAGACACCAACTCCAGGTTCTTAAAAATAATATTTCTAATAATTTATGTTTTCAAAATGTGTTCACAGGCCTGCCTGTAGTCCCAGCTATTTGGGAGGCTGAGACAGGAGGATAGCTTGAGTCCAGGAGTTCTGGGCTGTAGTGCGCTATGCCGATTGGTTGTCTGCACTACGTTCGTCATCAATATGGTGACCTCCCGGGCGCAGGGGGCCACCAGGTTACCTAAGGAGGGGTAAACTAGCCCAGGTTGGAAATGGAGCAGGTCAAAGCTGCCATGCAGAACAGTAGTGGGATCGCGTCTGTGAATAGTGACTGCACTCCCTCCTGGCCAACACAGTGAGACCCCCATCTCTTAAAAAAAAAAAATGTGTTCTCATAGTTCTATAAATATGCCATGAGTCCCCACCTTGCACAGAGTATTGTACTACCCTGGAATGAATGCCATGGTCCCTGTCCTACAAGCTTATATTTCAGAGAGAAAGATAGGTTGGCAGACAACTAATAAATGAAATAAATGTTTCCTTATGTAAGAGATGATTATCACAGACTGTTGTGTTATATCCATCATATTCAAGTTGTATAAATTCTGCAAACAAGTAGTTATATGATTCCCAAACTGTCAAAGCACAAAGTTCCATTTCTTTATCTTATAAAGCACGAACCCACTTGATTTGCAGCTGGTTTTCCTGTATGAAAATAAGCAGTTGTTTGGGAAAGCAACCGAAATATTGTCTCCATCTACCAAGTGAGTAGATACATGGGGAAAGAGTGATTTTAGAAGAGGTATAGTCAAATGCACAGGACAGCGGACAGCTCAAGTGACACCTTCAGACCCAACCCCAACCCTGAAATAAAAGTACTGAGGACTGAGAAGCATGTGCAGCAGCCAGACATGTGGCCAGGGAAGGCTCAGTGCTAAGGAAGGGCTATGTGGCCTGGGAAGGACCACTGGGGCTCTTTTGGAGCAAAGCGTTCTCCAAGCTGACAGTCCAAGTTAAGCAGTAAATAATCATAGACTTTGCAAACAGTGTGTTCTTTCCTAAACCAAAGAGTAATCGTCTTATGTGCACAGTGTGGAAAGGCCAGTTGGTCCCAGGATGGTCTTTTCAGCCCCAGCCACACACACGGATAATACTTATTGTCAGTATCACCGTTCCCTAAAATAAACGACAAATAAATACAAACCTAAGTAGCTCACACATTGATACACTATCTTCATAAAGTCTTTATGGAGTGTAAAAATTTAATAACCCAGGTCATAGGTATGGTTGAAAAAAATCTGTGAGTAGTGCTTTAAAACAAATGTAGTAAAGTTTGTGGCAAAAGTACTATTCTTTCACATTGCATAAATTTTGATTTCTTTTTGTGTATAAACAACTTGCTCTCCCTAAAATGCCTAAAAGAGTGTCTGAAGATAGTAGTTGTCAACAAATTAATTTTGTTTTTGAGACAGAGTCTCACTATGTGGCCCTGGGTAGAGTGCCATGGTATCATCACAGCTCATAGCAACCTCAAACTCTTAGGCTCAGGAGATCCTCTTGCCTCAGCCTCCAGCATAGCTGGGACTACAGGTACCCACCATAATGCCCATCTAGTTATTTTTCTATTTTTAGTAGAGTTGAGGCTTCACTTTTGCCTAGGCTGGTCTCCTGAGCTCAAGCAATACCCCCTGCCTTGGCCTCCCAGAGTACTAGGATTATAGGCATGAGCCACCGTGCCTGGCTAGCAAATTAATTTTTAAAAATTGGATCTCGGCCAGGTATGGTGGTTTATACCTTTTATCCCAACACTTTGGAAGGCTGAGGCAGGAGCATAACTTGAAGCCAGAAATTCGAGACCAACCTAGACAGACCTCAGAAAAAAAAATAGAGCAAGACTCTACAGAAAAAAAATATATATAGGCTCAGTGCCTGTGGCTCAACGGGTTAAGGCGCCAGCCATGTACACCTGAGCTAGGGGTTCAAATCCAGCCTGGGCCCGCCAAACAACAATGATGGCTGCAACCAAAAAATGGCCGGGTGTTGTGGCGGGTGCCTGTAGTCCCAGCTACTTGGAAGGCGGAGGCAGGAGACCCGCTTGAGCCCAGGAATTGGAGGTTGCTGTGAGCTGTGATGTCACAGCACTCTATCTAGGACGACAGCTTGAGGCTCTGTCTAAAAAAAAAAAAAAAAAAAAATATATATATATATATATATATATATATATAAATAACGTGAGTTCACTTAAAAATTGTACCTAAATGTTGCTAAGATAGCTACATCAGTGGTGAAATATTCAGTCGTCTTATTCTGTTAAACATCAATCTGTCAGATTGGCTATTTGTTTTCCCTCTTAAAAAAGTTAGCTCCATGAAAGCAGATTTTGTCTATTTTATCCACTGATGTATTCACAGTGCCTAGAGCAGTGTTTGGCATATATAGGCACGTGATCAATATTTATTCGGAAAATGATTGAATGGATAAATTTGTTGACTGAGAAAATTGATTTCAAGTCACCATTAACAAGTAAAGCTGCTTCTGTACTAGTTGAACTGAAATCATATTAGCTATGCAAGGAAAGTTCATTCCTTTTTTCATTTATTCTCCATTTGTTTACTTATTCATTCATTCAAAAAGCAACTATGTAGCATCGAGTATGTTCAAGTCATTGCGATGAGAGACACAAAGTCACATTACAGGAGATATAAAGATGACAAGAACTATTTCCCACCGCTAGAAAAGTTACAATTACGTTTGTGTCATGGAGAGAAGGATGACCAAATTCAACAAGTGGATGAGGGTTAAGTTAGAAAGATAACCTCTTAAGTTTCCTTAATTCCCAGATTCCATGTTATCATGATTTAAGTGCGGATGTCACATAGTCTCTGTGCTACACACAGCCTGAGGTTGTTGAGATCTAAAAGTTCAATGTTTGTAAAGGCAAGGGCTTTTGGAGAGCATGTGTTTTAAGTGAGTTGGTGTTCAGAAGCAAGGTGATGGTTGTATTGTTCTGGATTCTGAGCAGGCTCCGTGTCACTGGGTCAGATGTTTGACTGTCCTTGCTTTTCACAGTGTCCAAGGGGCAATAAAAGTCAAGGTGGCCTCAGGCCCCACTGATAGCAGCTCGTGTACCTTACCTCCACTGAGTCACTGTGGTTCTGCTGCTAAAACACAGAAGGGGTACTTATAAGTCGCAGCCAGACTTATAAGTTCGAAGAAGAACTTGAAGCCCTAACTTGAAAACTTACAGAAATTAGTTTTAGGCAGATAATCTCTCCCATTATACAGACCTTGGTTTCCAAAATTGTGCAATTATCTCATCGGCTATTTTAAGATACCTGTTTTTCCCCCCCATTTATTTTATTGAAAAGGCCACTCAGTCTCTAAGTGGGCATGTCATTTGCTCAAGCCGACACCATTAACCAGTGGTAGAACAGGAATATACCTTCTCCTGAACACGATGAAACTTCCTATGTTGGATACTGTGACTGAGTGGGAGGCCAACAGCACTTTTTCTGTACATGGAGAGGGACCCCTCTGCCCAAAGGTGGGGGTATAAAGTAATGCAGTCCCCCTTTCCTGGGACCCCTGGGACCCTCCGTGATACCAGCACCAGACAACAGGTCTCCTGATCGCTAGTGTGGCCTGACCCACTGGTTCCCAGCAGTCCAATCCGCTGATAGTTGGAGGAGATGGGCTCCATCTTTTATGCTTGTCAACTCCATGAATGTATTAAGGTATCAAGAGAAGACAGCACCAGGGGGACTTTGGGCCACAGCCAGGCCCAAAGGCATAAAGTGGAGGGGTAGACCTGGTTGGAAGACAAGCTCTCTGACCCAGTTGTCTAGTGGGGGGAGTAAGTATAGGCTTTCTGCCCCAAATCATGCTGGGTGGAGCTACTCTGGGCTAACCAGGTCTATCTACACCATTTTGAAGCCAGTACTACGAAGGCGCATGTTAAAGGACATTGGGGACAAATGCCTAGAGGCCTTTGCAGTGAGGTCAGAAATCCTGGGTTCTAGTTCTACTTCCACCATTCACAGACACTATGGTTTTGGGCGGGATGACAAAATATGGCCGTAAAATGATACACCCTCACCTACACCACCAGCCTTCTTAGGAGGCTCAAGTAAAACAGCATTTATGAAAATTCCTTGGAAACGTTTATACACTGCAAAGATGTGCATACTTTCGCCAGGGGCAGATGGGTATGTGGAGCCATTCTCCACCAACCTGCCACCCTGCAGGGCCTGGTGTTCCTATCCTGGTCACTGAGTAGAGGTGGACAGCAGCTCAGGTAGTTACAGCTGAGAGCAGCGTTTTCACATTTAGCAATCCTGGCTCAGAACCCAAGGGGAAGAATGAGGACCAACAGATGCAAATTATACGGCATCACAGTTTGGCTTCACATAAATTCCTCTACTATGAATAATAGCAATCAACATATATTGAGTATTTGCTCTATGCCAAGACTTCTACTAAGTTCTTTGCCTATACTTATTTATTTAATATGTTAAACAAGGTTATGGTCAATCATTTAATAAATATTTATTGAACACTTAAAATGAATTAAGCTATGAAATAGAGACTAAAACTACAAAGATGAGAAGGTATAGTTTCTGTCCTCAAAAAGCATATGGTGGCCAGGTGTGGTGGCTCATGCCTGTAATCCGAGTAATTTGGGTAGCCAAGGTGGGAAGAATGTTTGAAGCCAAGAGTTCAAGATCAGCTTAGGCAACATAGCAAGATCTTGTCTCTACAAAAATAAAAAATTAGCCAGGGGTATTGGTGCATACCTATAGCCCCAGCTACTTGGGAGGCTGAAGTGGGGGGGTAACTTGAACCCAGAAGTCCAAGGCTGCAGTGAGCTATTATTATGCCACTGCACTTCAGCCTAGGTGACATAGCAAGACCAAAACAAAAATAAATAGTACATGGTCCTATGGGGGGAAAAATACAAAACACAATATAATATATTAAAAGATATATTTTTTTAAAGTCAAGGAGATGGAGGAGCTAGGTTTGCTAGGAGATGATGGGCAAAGTCAGTGATGCTGGCCCAGGAGCTAAGACTTGAAGGATGTATTTACGATCAAGGCTAGATTTGCCCATATGTGCAACATGGTAGAAAGAGTACCCCTCAAATAGTAGGAAAATAAATATTGCTCTGTATCATGTGGGCTAAATTAGCTGCTCCAGGGGCCAGATAATGACACAAATATGATTGTACAAAGCAAGATATTATAACGTATTTCATAAGCTGCGGTGATTTTTTTTTTCAGCTCATGAACAACAAGATAATGCCCATAAAAATAAGATATTATGGCAAAATCGGTATTAATTACTGGAGCCAAAGTGCACTGCTTGCGGCTGTAAAACTTTTAATATTCCAGAAGAAAGCAGTTAAAGTAACAGGCTAACCACGATCGCTTAATCGCTTGGCAGCTTCCCAGCCTATCTTAGTGAACAACAGCGCAGAGGCAGCAGAATCGGCCCCAAACAAACAGCCCCGTGAAGCGTTGCTAATTTGGCTGAGATGACGAGATGGGGTGAGGAGGGCTGAGAGCAGGAATGTGTGCTCCTTGCAATTTACCTTCTTGCTATTGATGAACTGGGCTTGGCAGTAAGCCACCGGGTTGGCCTCTTTAGGGCTTTTGACATGCAATGGACCACTGGTTCCGTAAGACCTGATCTGTCCAGTTGCTGTTGGTACAGATGAACTACATGGGTCCCTGATGGGGGTGGGAAATCATATCCTCTTTCCTGCTTCCCACCTTTCTGCCATAAACACACTCACAGGCACAGCACACAAAGCTCCTACCTTAGGTAAAGGTCGGGATCTAACTGCTTCTATTTTCACACTTTGAATGCAAGACCAATTTGGTGACAGCCTCTCATGTGCCATAAACGAAATAGAAACATATGTACACGCAGTGATAAAACAGACCCGAAACGACATCCCTGCCGCCTGTTGGGTGGCAGCTGAAATCAGACATCTTAATGTATGATATTATGGGAATTGCCCACATTAAGATAACATATCTGGATTTAAGTAACTGTCTTTTGCTCTGAATTAACGTGAAGATTGGAATCAGAAAACAAAGGCAAATGACTGGAACCCAAGCTATTTCTTTCACAGCCACTGAGCCCGGCTGCCGCTCTGGTGGTGGCCATGTGCAGCATGCCATCGGCTGTTTTCAGTTTTCCTAGTTGGGGGAAGAGTGTCTGGCTGTGCTTCAGCTTCCTGGACGTGCAGGGAACTGGGGAGGCTGCCCTACAAACAGAACTGGAGCTTCTGAAAGAGTGAGGCACACGGGTCAGCTTCATTCCTGAGTCTTAAGCATTTAGCTGAGGCCTGGATACACACTGTGTTTTAAACATATTTCTCGAGTGAATGATGAGGCTTGGTGAGGTGTGGCAAATCCTTTCTCAACCACATTCATTATTCCTTCTGCTTCACTCTTTCTTTTCTTACACATCTTACACCAGCATAAACCTTCACTTCCCTCGCCTATATGGAGGGCAGTACCACCAGCATTAGCCAATGCCAGGAAGGGTCCTTCTCTTAAGGAGCTTTGCAAGTTTTTTTGTATGTATGTTTGTATTTGAGACAGTCTCACTCTGTCATCCCCGGTAGTGTCATGACCTCAGCCCAGCTCACAGCAACCTCAAACTCCTGGGCTCAAGAAATCCTCCTGCCTCAGCCTCCTGAGTAGCTGGGATTACAGGTGCCCATCACCACACCAGTTAATTTTTCCATTTTTGGTATGGATGCAGTCTCACTCTTGCTTAGGCTAGCCTTGAACTCCCAAACGCAAGTGATCCTCTCGTCTTGTCCTCCCAGAGTGCTGGGATTACATTACTTGTTTCAGTTCTATTCCTAGTTGCTAAAAGTCCCTTTTCTGGTGGTTTTCCCTACAGGCCTATGGTGCAGGTTTACTGGAAAGACTGGTGATTTTATCCATTGATATGGGGGCAGCAAGTCCAATAGTATCTGAGCATTCTCTTCGTCGCTTGACAAAGGCTTTCAGCTGCCAATATGACACATCTTCCCTGGGCTTCAGATATATCTGGGTACCACTCCCAACCCTGGGGAGCTTTGCTCTTGCAGCATGGGTCCAGTGCTCCTGAATGTCTTAGATTAGAATGGGAAAGACAGGTAGATGGTTTCTAATCCTGCACACTCTTTCTTCAGCCTCACTAATTTGGCTGAATTTGCTCACATAGGCCAGAGAAAAGAACTTGTGGTTATGGTGTAATGTATCCAGAGGGACCCAAATTGTTGCTTTTTGAAGGATGGACATGTCCATGGAGACTAAAAGATCAAAGCTGAGATTGACCTTGGAATCCTTTTAGCAGGTACTCATTGAGTTCCCTGGGAGTCAGGCACTGTGTGAGGTGTGAGGGGTGGGCTGGTAGCTGAGCATGGAAAAAAGAAGTAAAAGAAATAATTCCTGTTCACAGGAGTTAGTGTGTGAGACACAGAGATACACATGCTTGACACTGTGTAATAAATCATAAATAAACGATAGAGATAGAAGAACAAAGAAGGGGAAGACAGAGGGGACTGGTCTGGTGGGGAAAAGATTGGGAAAGAACTCAAGAGGGGGTGGGTCTTAAGGACTGGAATGGGTCCCAGGATCACTGGGGAGGAGGCAGTGAGTGGAAGCAGGAGATGTTCATGTAGACATTAAGATCTTGTATGATTGGCCCAGCAATAAACTAATTGACCAATGAATCAGGACAGAGAGCTAGCAACAGGCCCACTTATAATGGAAGCTTAATAAGTGATGAATGGCCTTGTAGGTCACTTGGAAGATGTGGGAGAACTTAACACTGGAGCTGGGGCAATTGCTTGGACTTATAAACAAACAAGGAAAATTGGATCCTAATGCACAAATCGGAAAAATAATTTCTCGAGAAACTAAAGAATGAAATGTGAAAGGCTAGCCTATAAAACTTTGAGAAGTAAATAAAGAAGGCAATTCTTGTGACGATAAAGAGTGGAAGATTTTTTTCAACAACACACACAACAAAAGCGTTAATAATGGATTCAACGACTGATAGATGTAACTACATCAAAACTAAGAATGTACGTTCAACAAAACAATGGCATGAAGAAAATGAAAAGCCAAAGCACTCGTGGGGAAAAATAGATTTGCAGCAAACAGATTAGTATTCAAAATATGAAGAATTCGGAAAAATCTTTAAGAAAAAGACAAACAATTTAATAGTTACGTGTTGGGGGAAGGAAGATAAAAAGATATAAAAAGACATTCTATAGTCAAAGGGCAGGAACTAGGTGGAAACTGGGCAGGTTGAGGGGTCACAGGAAGGGAAGCAGTCAAGATATGCAAGCAGGAAACTCGCTCAGGAACCGAGGAGCTCTCAACGGCATATATTAATAAGCCCCTCCTCCGGGAACCCACATCTTGGACCCCTTCCGCAGTAGATCTGCAGTCTGTGAGCTTCTGGAGCTCTGGTGTGAAACCTGCAGAGGCAGAGGGCTGGGTTTGGTTGAGCCGGGCAGTTGTCTCCACTTAACCCCATGACTCCTGCTGGGGTTCCACCCTGGGGGCGTTACCTTATTTCCCTGTGAGGGCACAGCAGCTGGTGAAGCCCTCTTCTTTGGCTACGGCAGCCAACATGACTAGACGGAAGCAGCTCTTCAAAAAACTACTTCAAAGGCCCCATTGCCTTGAAATGCTGTGCACTATTTCCGTGGGCTCTTAAACAGAATAATTCATTAGTCAGTGAAGAACAATCAATACCCCACTCTGACAATTTACACACTGCCTCTGTTTAGGGTCTCTGATAATATTATTTATGATCCCAAATAACTCCATCAGTGTTCAAGAGAGCTGGGGGTGCCTCTGGGACCAGGACACAATCAAATTATGAAGACATATAGTTCGCCCAGCCTGGAAACGTTCAGACGCGTTTCACTGATGTTAGTCTCACAGTGCTACGTTCCCTGAACGGTTCTACACCCTTCTGAACAGTGTCTGCAGGAGGGGCCTCCTCTTTAGGAAGGAGCTGCCAAGGGAATTTTACTATGGCTATTTTAGGATTCTCCAAAAGTGAAGGATGCATCAGACAGTTCAATGGATTCAAGGCTAGCAAGTGGGATATTACTAAGCTTTGCTTATAGGAGAGTATGGAACAAATGTGCAACTGGGAGAGATTAGTGGAACACCAGAGAGAAAAATGATGGAGGGAGTGTGTGCATGTGTGCGTGTGTGTGTGTGTTGGAGTCTGTAAGAGGGGAGGAGGTTATGGGAGAAGCAGGGAGGATCAGCAAAGGCCAAGGGTCAAATAAATACCTGGGTTCATGAGATTTCAGGGTCATTACCAAACTGACTTCAAGATAGGAGAGAGGGAAGGTAAGACCATTCACTTAAAAACACATCTCTTTATTATCTGACTTTATGTATTATTTGTGTAATTAAAAATACAGAGAGACGGGCTTGGCACCCATAGCTCAGTGGTTAGGGCACTGAGCACGTATACTGGGGCTGGTGGGTTCGAACCTGGCCCGGGCCTGCTAAACAACAAGGACAACAACAATAAAGAGATAGCCGGGTGTTGTGGCAGGCGTCTATAGTCTCAGCTACTTGGGAAGCTGAGGCATGAGAGTCACTTAAGCCCAGGACTTTGAGCTTGTTGTGAGCTGTAACGCCATGGCACTCTACCCAGGGTGACATCCGAGGGCAACATGGTGAGAGTCTGTCTCAAAAAAAAAAAAAAAAATACAGAGAGACAGCAAGTCTTCCCCACCCTTGTTCCTCTCGCATCCTCCCCGCCTTCCTTCCTTCTTCCCTCCCCTCCCTCTGTCTCCTGTGCTCACCCCAGGTTAGAGAAGGAGCCCCAGCTAGAGTTCTGATGGCACTTTGTGATAATGACAGCTGCAGACACGAGTGCACACTCTGCCCCCATTTCATGGAATGGACTGTGAAGGCAAAGAGCCAAGGAGGGCAAAAGTAAAGTTACAAAGCTTGGGGGACCTGGGGATCCCTTTCCTGTTTCTATTCATTCAGCTTTCTCTTCTCAGGAAAGCAGACTGGAAATGCCAGGGCTGCAGAGCCCAGGGTCTCCTAAGCTATCTACATTGCAGGATCCTGCTCGCAGCCTGAGAGGGGCCCCCCTCCACACACACACCGGGAGGAAGAGCCCAACCTTTCTGGGCTATGACAGTCTTTCAAAGGGCCACTGAAATCTGAGGCAGGTGCCCGCACCTGGCATTCACTTTTGAAACCTGCTCTTTCCAAATACTCTGCTTGGAAACCCTGAGAGCTCAGCAGAGAAGGTGTTGCCATCCCCACTTCCTAGAGCGGAGAGCACAGAGTTCCAGGCACGTGTACCCAGACCTGGTACCAAGAGCCCTGGACTCCCCATCCAAGAATGTCCCTGCTAGCCCGGCAGCTTTTCTACTCTTCTGACATAAATGACTTGTGGCCAGCAGTGAGTAGCTGTGTACAGGACTCAACCACAAGGAAATCTGGGGCAAAGGCTTCACAGAGCAGAAACCCATGGTGGAGTGTGGGGAAGATGCTCCTCCTGTTCTCAGGTTCTGTTGACAATGTGAGCTTTGCTGCACAAGAGCCTCAGGATGTCCTGGCTTCTCTCATCTCCTTCTCTCTCTCCTTCTTTCCCTCTTCCTTTTTATTCTTGAAAATTTACTGAATACCTGCCATCGCCCAAACACTCAGAGTTGTAAGAGATAGATAAAGAAGAGATCTACCTTCCAGAAGCTTACAGTCTAGTGGCCGGGGATGAGATGTGGCCACAGGTGCCACAGCGCAAACTGGGTGGAGAAGAAGCTGTAAGGGAGGCACAGGTCACGCGCCACATGACAGAGACCTGCTCTTCAAACAAGCACAGAACGTGACACGTGACATGAAATCACAAAGCAACTTTCGCTGGTTTCCCACTGTCCATTTTTATTTATTCAAGGAGCAAATTTCTAACCCCTGGATATGTACATGGAAAGAACTGTGACCTTTATGAACATTGTTTGGTAATAAAAAATTCATTGACACCTGAAGTCACATTTAGGCTCAACTCATATTTAGAATGATGCCCAAGCCCACGGAATGGTCAAAGCTCCCAACTTGACGCAAGCTGTCTCTGCTTCCCCCCTACTCAGCCAGGCCTGCAGCAGGGCAGAGGCTGGATTTGCTGAGGTCACAGTGCCCCTGCCCGTGACCCAGCAGGCAGGGCCTAACTCTGTACCATCCCAGCTCTCTGGTTTGTGCTGTGAGCTCACAGACCATAGGAAGAAATGCGAATGCATCCTTGCCTGAAGGGGCTCTAGAAGAACAATGTACCCAAGTGCCACCCCTCTCCTTTCTTGCCCCAAAGGAGCCCCCTCTGTCACCCAGACAATTTGTTCAGATGAAAGTAACCTGCCACGCTCTGATTCTCCCACGCAACAGGGGCTCTGTACTCTGCTGCTGTGGTCCCACAGAAGACCCCTCCTAGACTTGGGAGAAGGGACAGTCACACACGCCTTTCCCCCTAGGGTGGTAGAACTCATTGCTCAACTCTCTCCAGAGAAACCCCCTTCACAACTACCTTCCCTCGGTGCCCCACACACTGATCCTTTGATACCCCTTGGCGAGCATGAGAGTTTTAGGGCTGTGAAATTTGTTTCTGGATATTGCCTTTCACATTTCCACTCTGTTTAGGCTCCGTGGGTTCCAGGCCCTGACTTGGGAGGTTACAGCAGGGAGAGACCATTTCCAGCAGAGGGATTCCAGGCCTGTGGTGGTGTGGTGGTCTTCTTGTTGGACGGAGAAGCAGGGTGTTTTCTTTCTGAGACAGAGCCTCATTCTGTCTCCCTGGGTAGAGTGCCGTGGTGTCATAGCTCTCAGCAACCTCAAATTCTTGGACTTGAGCAATCTTCTTGCTCAGCATCCCCAGTAACTGAGACTACCGTCACTATATCCAACTAGTTTTTCTGTTGTTAGTAGAGACAGGGTCTTGCTCTTGCTCAGGGTGGTTTTGAACTAGTGAGTGCAAGCAATCTACCTGCCTCGGCCTCCCAGAGTGCTAGGATTATAGATGTGAGCCACTGTGCCTGGCTGGCTAAGAAGCAGGGTGTTAACAGTGCCAGGAGCAGCGCTGTGCACTGGAGGGCAAAGCTCATGTACTCCAGGCTACCAGCATGCACAGGTGAGGGTCCTGCTAGAGCTGGATCGGACCATCTCTGGCCTCCTTCCTCCCTCAGGCACCATCATGCTCCACTCAGGTCTTTGCAAAACTGAACACTGGTGCAGGGAATATAATTTTGCCTGGTACAACCGGTATGGGGGCTTCAGATTGCCTGTTTTAAAAATGCTATGGGCATGGGAGAGAGCTTTGATAATCTTTAATGTGTTATTAATTCTTCAGGTTCTTATAAAAGGAAGTGCATGACAAACACAACTGCAGTCCAGTGATGACCACTCAGGATCCAGCCACACAAGGAATCCCCCAGTGTCCATCAGACCTGACAACAAACGTCTCTGCCTGAGCCCAGCAGGGCGAGACAGTGGCGGGGACCTCCACTTCTTTGAATTTAAATGTAACTTGGGCGTTTTGGCCTTACTAAATTCACAAGGGCTACATACTTTGATTTTTGGACTTCAATCGTCTTGGGATTTTAATCTCTAAGTTTTCCCTAGGAATCTGATAATGGGAAGGGTTTATATCCAAATTTGGGGCATCTTATTTTGGCATTTATTATTGAAGAATCTTTATGCATTTTTTATTAGCTCTTTATGCATTTTATTATTGAAGTATCTTCATGCTGCTATTACATCTCATCACAGAACCTCTGATGAGGTTATCGGGCCATGTGGCTGGACATAAATTCGGACTGGAAATAGAATGGGCTCTGAACTTTCAGCCGTGGACACAGCATAGCTTTGGAGTTAATTTCATTTACATACTGTTCTGGCCTACCTCATAGCCTTATAGGAACAAAATCAACAGTGCCCTGTGGTGGTACCAGAAAGATACAGGAGGGAGCGAAGGTTGGTGCTGGGGAGCAGCCTCCACTAGGGGGGAGGACCACTCAGAGAGTTGGCTCATCCCCTTCCTGCAGCAATATGACCACACACCAGGGGTTAAGAGTCAAGCGCAGTAGGCTAGGAAAACAAAAAGCTGGGGTAGGTAGGGGGGTGTTTATTCTGCTTCTGCTCTAGTTCCCATACCCAGGGACTGTCCTGAAGCCACCCCAGCCTGGTCTCTGTCTTCTCCCTTTCTCACCCAGCTAGGAGAGATCCTCCACTCTTGGGTTTATGTGTGGCCCTCTCTATTCCTCCCACTACCTCTCTTTTAGAATATTCTCGCCTTCAGAGGACACCCAATCTCTGCTTTCAGCCATGGAGTAGGATCATGGGGGCACCCACCATGGAAGCCTGAAGTTTTAGAGGATCAGATCAATTCCAGGGTAGAGGACCGAGTCATTCTGGTCACACCCTCCCACTTAGCATTATCAGTAATAAGGAGGCTATTTTGAATCTTTATTTCTCTAGCTCTTGGTCTATTACTGAAGTGGTTCCATACTCGGAAAGGGAGAAAGTGGTGTTACACGTTTGCCCCCTTCAAATCTGAGAAGCAACCCTTTTGGACAAATAGCAAAGTGATTTCTCAGCTGTGAACTAACAGTTTTCTTTCGGAATGAATTGTGCGCTTTCAATTTTCCACTTCAAAAACACACACTTCAGCAGAAGTCACTTTACAGCAAATGAAAGAAGGAATTTCCCCAGGGGAGAGAGGGGCTTCATACTTAGAGGAGGGGGAGGGGATGACTTAGGAACATCTACTTCTCCCAAGAGTGAAGTTACCCGGAGGTCTTTTTGATGTCACTGCCCTTCTGGCCAATAAGGTGGTGGTTTGCAAAAGTTAGAATTAACCACTCCTTGAACTGGCTGAATTGCATCTGACTTCCTATGAGTTTGGGAGAGAATGCAGGTAGGGATAAGGGGGCTGAATGAGCCTGCCTCGCAGTGGAGGCAAGAGGGTCTGGATGGGCTTTGCTGTAGGATAACTTTCTCAGCTTTTCTTTTCTTTAAGGGCAGTGATTTTCTTTTTTCTTTCTTTTTTTGTTGTTGTTGCAGTTTGGCCAGGGCCGGGTTCGAACCTGCCACCCTTGGTATATGGGGCCAGCGCCCTACTCACTGAGCCACAGGTGCCACCCAGGGGCAGTGATTTTCAACCTTTTTTTTTTTTTTTTTTACCTTATGGAACACTTGAACCTATAGTTAAACTTCCATGGCACACTTAAATTCTGTTGATTTAAAAAAAGAGTAAAAGAAGAGTATACTCACTGTGTTTTGAAAGACTTTTGAAAATAATTTAATTATTGGTCTTTAAAAATTTTTGCAGCACGCCTAAGATCTTTTCACGGCACACCAGGGTACTGCAGCAGACCAGTTAAAAATTACTTCTTTAGGGTTCTGTACAGAAGTGGGGCTGTCAATCTGGGGTGTTCTAGAGCGTGACTCACAGAAGCCCTTCCTCACCTCACTCATTTGCGAGCAGCTGGCCCCCGAGCTGTTGTCTTGCGTTATCTCACAATAACGCTATGGATTAGATACTATTATCAACCCCCATTTCTGAGGGGTAAACTGAAGCTGGAAAAAACTGAGCCAATAAATGGTGAAGCCAGAATCCCAAGTAAGACTGGTGTGACTCCAGAATCTGCGCCCTTGGTGAGAACGCTGGGCAGAGCAGATGCCCATCCTGCATGTTCCTGGATGCTTCTGGGTGCTCCGTGGCTCCCGAGCTGCCCATTGAACTGTTGGACAGAGTGCAAGCCTCCCTCCCCAGAGTGTCCCGCAGTCGCCCAGAATGCATCTTGTGTTGCTGTGATGGCACATTTGATTGAGGCTGAGCCCCAGTTAATGCTCCACTATTGAACAGTGACACTGGGCTGCTGCCACGTAAATGGCTGACCTGTGGAGATGGCATTTCACTGAATGCAGCAAGCTTGAGATGAGTGTGCTGTGAACTGCATGGCCTTGCCCTCCCGAAGAGCGGACCCCCAGGGGTAGCTGGGCAGCCTGGCAGCCAGCCCCTCCTCTATCTCAGCATGCCGTAGCCTTCTGGGGGGGCTGCAAGTTCCATGCTGAGGGCTCATTGCTTCTGCGTGCTGTTTGCAACCTTTTACTTCTACCTCTGCAAAACTGTTCTGGCTGGATGATACCGTTCACATTTGGAATGCTCGTGTTTACCTACCTCCTGCTGAACAAATTTACAAAGTAAACATTTTGGGACATCTCAGAGATTAAAAGAAAAAAAAATCACAACACAAAACTAACACAACTGGGCTGACCCTCCCACTCCCTGGTTTCTAAGGAACACATCAGAGGGTGGAATTAACCGAGATCCAATCCTTGGCACTGGATCATTGTTGAGATGCCACCTCCATCCGTTCCCACCCGTCTTTGCCCGAACTCTCACTGTTTCGAGACATGATGGCAAACAACACGGGCCACTGTGCCAGCTGGACCCGGCTTCAAACCCCAAGTCAGTCTCTCACTAGCTGTGTGAGGATGAGTAAGTTGTGCGAACTCTCTGAGTGTTGGTTTTCTCCTGGAGAAGCATTGTTGTGGCGAGCTCGAGGCAAATTGAGACTTGGATGGTTTCGGTGGTCGGTCAGTCATTCAAGGATTACATCCTTTCAACTTGGACCAGTTCAATGATCAGTGATATTCGTCCATCAAATCTGGACGATGGTGTAATGAGTCAGGAGTGGGACAGGGAGGCTGTACTCAAAGCAAGTGCTGAGTGAAGCTCCCTTGAGTAAGAAAGACCTGGATCTTTCTATTTTTGTGTGTGTCCATCTGTTGGACTCTGATCTGAGACCATTTTGCCTTTTAGGGGAAGGATGTGAGGCTGACATGGAAAGAGGAAGGCGGGCACTCAAAAGTGAGTAGACGCCCTGTAGAAGCCCCAGTGTTGCTGGCCACTCCTGATCATTGGTGGAGGTGAGAGGGCACGGTTCTGCAGCAGCAGGGCATCCCGGACTGCTGATGTCTCCTGGACCAAGGCTCTGCCTCTGGGGTGCTGCTCTGGTCCCACCAGACCACAGTGTTCCCTTCCTCACCCCGGACCCACCTCCTCCTTCATGATACACTGTATCCATTCACCCCTTTGGTCATCTCTTTTCAGAATGTCCTCCCTTCAATGTTCTCTGCCTCATCACAGCCCCCCACGAGATCCAAGCTCCTCTGCGGGGTCCTCTGCTCTCTGAGGGACTCTTCTTTCCTCTCTCCCCTTCGTCCTCTTCCCTTCTCCCAGGACACACAACTGCCTCTGTGGCAGTACCCTGAATTACGTAGCAGTAGTCTAGGTCCCGGGGAATCTCGTCTGCCAGATTCGGGACAGAGACTGTATTTATTCTTGTCCATGTCTCCAGTGCCCAGCACAGTGCCGGGCAAATAACAGACAATTAATAAACACTGGTTGTCAAATTGCATTCAGCACTGTGCACGCCCCACTCTCCCTTCCCACAGCACACTAGTGGTCTCTCCTCGCCTGTTCTCTCCTCCTACCTCCCCTCCCTTGCCCCTTGCCTATCCCTGCTGTCCCCTAATTGAATTTTTCTGAGCAGTAACAAGGCCAGAGACACCTCACGAAGGGAAGGCACCACCTACCCATAATCAAGAGTTGCCACCTTTCTCTTAGGCAAGCATTAGTTTGGGGAGACCACTTATCTCCCCCTCTTCCCACGTGTCCAACCCCAGGGTGGGTCGCAAACAGGACAAAGCCAGTTCCTCTAATTTGGTGGAATCCAGAGCACAGCCAAGCAGCCCACATCCCCCCTCTTTCTCCTCTTACCTCTGCAGGCTGCTCTGGGCAAACAAGTCAGTCTTCATTAAGACAAGACACACCTGTTACCTGCGTGAACTCTGCCCTTCTCCCCGGTGGCAATTAGCCGGGCTCTGGCTGGCAGAGAGGCACTGGCTTCGCTGCTCTCTCTGTGAGCCTTCCTTAGCGAATGGCTATCAGAATCTCCTGCCCAGGGGTCCTGCTGTCCGTTATTATATCACTGCCCCTGCCGTCCTGCCTTCAGAACAGCCCTTGGAGAGGAATTTTAATGTGAGCTGAAGACAGCAGCAGGAAGGGGAGGATGCGGGGAGCCAGGAACTGGGGCTTCAGGGCAGGGGAAGGGCCTGCACTGTATTGTTTTAAACTTCAGAGAGACAGTTGCAGGAAGCTGGCCTTTATTTATTCTGCATTTCCAGCAAAGGTGGGGAATGGAGTGATGAAGCCAATTCTCTGGGCAGAGCGAGGCATCCAACAGAGATAGAACAGAGCTGCCTGCGGGTGGAGCTGGGATGGGGGAAGGAAAAGTGCCGCTTTAGACACTGAAGAAGAGAAGATGGGAATGGGCTTAGCGAGGTCATCTGGTCGCCCCCTGCTTCCCTGGCCATGAAGTCCTTCCCTCTCTCTCCATTGGGGACAAAGCACACAGGGCCTTTCTTCAGACATTCCCACCAGCCCTAGTTATGAGCATGATCAGGAGAACATTTTGGCTGTCCATCTCTCCAATCCCTTGCAAGCTGGCCACCCTCTGCTGACAGCATTCTAGTCTAGCGGGAAATGGAAAAAGAGTAGCTAGAGGGTGAAAAAGAAGAATCGCCCCGCCAGGGGGCACTCACTTTCATTTGAGCACCTGCCGGGTACTAGATATTACAGATGACCATGTATACTCACACATATTTAATCCTTATGATAATACAAGAGGTAGGTAGGTAGATGTCCATGCTTTACAGAGGGGATCACTAAGACCTAAATAGGTGAAGGAACTTTCCAACACCATGCAGCTGCGAGTGGGTAGGCCAGGCCCCCAACCAGGTCATATAATCCAGACCCACATTCTTTCCAGGGCACCTCAAGCTCCTGGAGGAAACAGACTCAGCAGCTAAGCACAGCCACTCCCTCGACCTCATCCTCTGTGGGACACCCTTCCCCAGCTTGGTCCCCCTGCTCTCTCCTATGGACTCCTGTGCTCTGGACATTCCCCCCCCACCAGCCAGTGCCCACCCAGATGGAAGGCTTCTCATGTCTCTTGACTCACCTGCAGCTGACCCTGTACAGGAAGGGTGTGAGTTGGTGGCTGTGTGTGGTCTGACCATGGCTAGGCTCTGTGTCAGTGGCTCCTAATGAGTACCTGGTTATCCCAAAGGGCACCAGCACCTCCCCTGGTCCGCAAACGACCTGATTGATGAAATTCACAAGTCACCTCCGGGATGCTCTGTATTCAAGGACAGAGGTGCCTGAGGTTTCTGTGATGCAGACAACAGGTATCCACTCCTTACTTGAACCCTTTTCTTCAAGACTATTCTCCTTGCCCTGAATGGAGGCTTCTTGCTCTGGCCCATCAGCTCCAGTTACCCTTGGACAAGGCCAGCTCCTACCCCTGGCCTGTGGTTTTGATCAGACCTTAGCAATCCTTGGAGTTCTGCCTACCACCTGGGCTCGGGAGGCTGGACTGTTCTGCCCCGTCTGCTCTCCCCTTGGACCCTTCCCGCAAGATACTTGCAAGAGACCACTTCTCCTTCCTCTCAGCCACACCCAGTTTCTGATTGATAGCTGCCCTATGTCCTGATTTCTTCTTGCTAATTTTCTCCTCTTCTAGAATCATCTTCCCTGTGTCCAGCCCATGGCATGCTTTCAGCTGTCCTAAATCCTGATGGAGCCAGGTGAGTCAGGATGGGGCCCCAGCTGTGTTAATCAGGATACGATAGACAGTGCTTTAAAACACCAGACGTTTATTTTTCCCAGTTCTGCAGACAGGGAAATCCATGATCAAGAAGCCAGCAGAGCCAGTGTCTGGTGAGGGCCTGCTTTTTGGTTTATAGGGGGCCATCTTCTCATTGTATCCTCACATGGTGGAGAGAGCAAGAAAGAGAGAGACAGAGAGAGAGAGAGAGAGAGCACTCTCTGGGGTCCCTGTTATCAGGGCACTAACCCTATTTAAGGGAGCTCTGCCTTCATGACACTCAAATCCCAAAGGCCCCACCTCCTAATATACCTTGAGATTAGGGGTTAGGATTTCAACATGTGAGTTTGGGGAGACAGACATTCAGACCACAACAAGCTCTTAACCCTACTTGGGTGAAAAAAAAATATGTATTTATTTACATGGGTATGTCATTGATATTTTTAACTCTCTCATTATGTGTAACTTTATTTTTAATGACAATATAATATGTTCTCATTACAGAAAACATGGAACATTTTAGGCAAAAAATAACTCAAATCGTTCCTATCCCAATTAAGTACTGTGAACACTTTGAGATAAATACTTCTGGTTTTGGCTCTTCCTGTGCACATATAAAGGACCATACCTATATATCTAAATACAATTAAAATGTTAAAAGTGAGACAATACATGTATTTTTAAAAATTATAATAAAATACACATAATGTAATATAAATTTAGCCCTGGTGAAGTATACAGTTCAGTAGTATTAAGTGTACTGACATTGTTGTGAAACAAGCGTCCAGAAAGTTTTCATCAGAGAATTCAACATCCATTACACAACAACTCCGTGTTTCCCCTTCCCCACCCTGGCAGCAGCCCTTCTGCTTTATGTTTCCATGAATCTGACCACTCCAGGAACTTCGTGTAAGTGGAATCATGCAGGATTTTTCGCTTTGTGACTGGCTTGTCTCACTTAGCATAACGCTGTCAAATTTCATTCCATGTTCTAGCACGTGTCAGAATTTCCTTCCTCTTGAAAGTTGAATGTGTATAGCTGGGCAGGTGCCTCACAGCTCTCTCTACCTCAGCTCCTCCATCTGTAAAATGAGGGAAAGAGCAGTACCAGGCTCGCTGGGTTATTGTTAGAATTCAGTTAATGTATATAAAATCCTCAGGAGACCACCTGATGCATCATAAACATCTCGTAACTGTTAGCTATTATCATTACTATTCGTTATTCATTCTCTCTCTCCTGCATGGAGCTTTCTGGGCTTAATAGCAACAATTACTATTTAGTGAGCACCTTCTACGTTCCCAGCACCTGTCTGGGACTTCACATTAATTATCTGACTTAATCCTCAACAACCTCATGGTGTAGTATTATTATTATCTCCATGCTTCAGAGGAGTCGGCTGAGACTGGGAATGGACAGAGCTAAGTCAGCAGCTGGGCTAGGTGTCCAAGTCTGGGTCAGCTGACATTCAGCCCACACTTAGCCCCTGGGCAGCGGTGAGTCTATTTTTAGATGATTCTGTCTTGCTTTTTCCTATGTAAATCTCAGAATCTCCTTCTGTAGCAGAACCTCCCCTCACCCTCCACTGAGCTCTGGCCACCAAAGGCTGCCAGTGTGGGGGAGGGGAGTGCCCCTCCCCCATCCTTCTCCCTGCCCTCCAGTCCCTTCACTTGCACTCTGAAGTAGCCCCATGGAGGCATAACCATGAACCTGTCTGGGGAGCTGCAAAGTGGGGGTTTCTAGGAACTGAAATAGGCTTGGTGGGGAAGAATTTTGGGCAGGGAGACTTTGAGGGGGATTGCCCTTGTATCTCAGAATGCAAAGTTCATCGAGGGTGGGTAGATGTTCATCACACCTGCCCATACATGGGTCACTGGGTTGCAAGAAAGATGAGTCAGAGTTTGTGGAAGGGTTTAAGCAGGGCTGGATAATCATTAACTGAGGCTCCTCCAACGGGAGCGCCCTCTACTGTTCCGGAGTTAAATGAGTTTCTGTGTTTTAAGCACATGGGAGGGGAGCTCAGGGGACTTAAAGCCAACACCTGGAGACTCTTGCAGGGACCACACAGCCCCTGTTGGCTATTTGTAAGGAAATGGCATTACCATTTTCCTGGAGGTTACTACTCTTGGCCCACACCCTCTGTTCTCACACATCCCTTCCCGATGACCCAAATCCCCAAGGACTCCAAAAAGAGAGCAGGAAGCCCAGAGCCATCCTACCTGTGAGGGCAAGTGCACAATGCACATGTGTGTGAGAGGTTGTGTGCGTGTGCAAAAACGTGCTATAGGGGCAGGTGGCTCTGGCCTGCCACTCCTGGCCCTTCAGTCCCTTGCCCTGGATGACCTGGCTTCATGACAGCTGGCCATGCCTCAACTTTGAACAAAATTCAGCTTCAAAAAATGTTGGAACTCTAAAGAAAGGTCCATTGGCTTGTAAGCCCAGGAGCAACTGAAGGGGACCAGCAGCAAGGTGGCAGGGCTCCTGATCTTCGTGGCCATCATTCGCTGCCCAGCCCCGCCACTTACTTGACTTAGGACTCTTAGGAGCTTCCTGAAACTCAGGGAACCTTCTTTCCTTGAGACCCTGTGGTGGCAATAACTATAATGATAGGAATAGAAGCAATTCCGTGTCAAGGGCAGGAGTGAGCGGACGGCGTGTGCACGAGCTCCTGATGGAGTCCACACGCCCTGGATAGGGAGCTGAGTTCACTAACGTGCAGTGGCCAGACGTGGGAATTAGCTTGGAGGCGTAGACTCGGGAAGAGCCCAGGTGACTACCTGTTCTCCCTCTGGTATCCGTGGGCCTCACAAAGGGCTCGGGCCCCTGACCAGCACATCAGGGAGATGAGGGAGAGTGGCTCAGGGAACCAGGAGGGGTTAGCGTAGAGAGTCTTCTGGAAGGTAAGGCTTGGTAGTGAACCCTCTGGGTCCTGCATCTCAACTCCTTGTCTAAGAGATAGGATGGTGGTATCTAGTACACAGGATCCAATTGATTTGGAAAGCCCGAAGTGTTACTGGGTAGGTGGGATCCTGCAGTGCTGGGCCACTGAGCAGCATCGTGTCACCATGCAGTGCCAGGCCACTGTGCAGTGCCGTGGCACCATGCAGCACTGGGCCCCATGCAGCTTCCTGCTACCGTGCATATGCCGTGTCACCACGCAGCACCGGGCCACCACGCAGCACTGGGCCACCACGCAGTGCTGGGCCACTGTGCAGTGCCCCACTCCTGTGCATGTGCCTCTGGGGACTGGGGCTGCAGCAGCTCCTCCACTCGGCCTGCTCCCCACACTCCAAGCCCATGGCCAAGCCTGAGCACTGTGTCTTCCAGAGGAAGCAGATTCTTACTCAGAGCCAAGCAACTCCTCCTCCCCGAGGAGAGCCAGCTGTGTGCGGGGGGTGTGCTGGGAGCCCAGGCCACTCTGGCCGTCCTCCCCGGGGAGGGAGCAGCCCTCCGGCAGGGAGTGGGGAACAGGACCGTCTGCAGTGCTGCTTTTGCACAGCTCTGCTTTGTGTTTTCTGGTGTTTTCAATTTATCTCCTCAGGGTTTGGAAAGCAGAGTGCTCCTTCTGCTCAGATGTTTCCTCATGTGCCAGACCCCAGAGACCCTGTCCCCTCCTCCTTTCCTTCCTCGCCCCCTCCATGGGGAGAGACGAGGGTGCCTACTTCAAAGGCCTTGGGGAGGGGCTCACAGGCCCCTTGGAGACTTCCACAGACAGACAGTGGCCGAGGATGAAAAGCGGGGGATGAAGGAGCAGAAAGGGGAAGAAAGAAGGAAAAGCCAGGAGATTACAAGGGATCAAGAGGCGGCTGTCTGAGTACATGGCGACGCACCCAGGAGCTGGGCTCCTGCAGCTGTGTGGGCTGCAGGCTGCTTGGCAGCCAGTGTTGAGAAAAAACTGTATTCTAGAAGCCAAAGGAGACATTCTGTCTTCCAGCAGGGGCTTCAGGGACCTCAGGCAATGCTGGGCTTTCAGAGCCCAGGACAGGGCATCCGTATGCCTTATCTTGGCCTGGGGGGCAACAGGTGTTTATCTGAAGCACCTCAGCAAGGGGCGGATATCAGACCAGGACAGGGTGTGTGCACGCTCATGTGTGTGTGCGTTTGTGTGTGTATAGGCACCGCAGGTTTCAGTGTGCAGACTGCACGCATTTGCATCTGTGTTTCTAAATGTGCCGTGTCCACACCCGCCTAAAATGCCTACCAGCAACGTGAGACTACGACTGGTCACCAGCCATGCCCCGTCAGCCGAAATGACAGTCCTATGTCTGTGCGAGGGAGGTGCTGACCACTCTCCAGCTTAAGCAGGGCAGTCCTTCAAGGCCAGAGCCTTGTTCTCTTCTGGGAGGAATTCATGATGGACACGTGTCCAGAACCCAGTACTTTGCTAGGGACTTTCACCTGAACCTCCCAAGTGATCCTCAGTAAAACCCAGGTAGTGTGCAGAACAGCTCCCTCTACAGAAATTGGGACCAAGATGTGGATTTGCAAAAGCTCCTGCCTTTTGAAGCCAGATCCAGAATTGTTTCCTTTGCCCACAAGTGGCACTGGATACCATTTCCTCTACGTGGGGCTAGCTCCTCTTACATCTCTACTCTTTTGACCCAGGAGGGTCGGGGAAGGCCAGAGGGTAGTCCTCTCTGTCCCCATTCAGTCCACTGCCCTTGTGGCGGAACTTACATGGGTTAACACGAGGGTGGGTCACAAATCCAGGACTTAGCTCCTGGGTGGGACCTTTTGTCAAGGCCTTGGAGGCCTTTAAATTCCTCATTTCCATACTTAGGAAGATTTGAAGGTTGGGAGTTCTATGTAGAAGAAAGGAAGTGCTTATAACAGGAACTCAGGGAAGATTTTTGGCTTTGGAATCTGATGGGACTGTGTTCAAATCCTACTTATCTGACAGAGGCCATTCATTATTCTCTCTGCCTCAACTTTCTCATTTATAAAATGAGAATAATAATAGGGCGGCGCCTGTGGCTCAAAGGAGTAGGTTGGACCCATATGCCAAAGGTGGCAGGTTCAAACCCAGCCCCGCCCAAAAACTGCAAAAAAAAAAAAAAAAAGAAAGAAAAAAATGAGAATAATAATAAATAAATGTTTATAAAATGCCAGCAAGATGACAGGCTCTGTTTTAAGTACTTAATATGCTTTAATTTAATCTCTACATGAGTAGGGAATATTATCCCCATGTAGCAGATAAGAAAACCGAGACTCAGAGTATTAAGTAACGTGCTGAGCATCACGGAGCTTGTAGAGAAGGAATATAGGATTTGAGCCCAGGCAGTCTGGCTGCAGCATCTGTGTTTAACCACTGCAGTGCTTCTCAGCAGGGCTGGAGAACCACCTGAACCGTGGATTGGAAGAAACAGTTTAACAGTATGTAGTGGTTTTAAAACCTGTCCAGAAACTCTTTGATACTTCTTCATCAAAAGGCCGAATCTAGGTCTCCTCCCTACCCTGAGAGTCCCAGATAGACTGGGCAGCAGCCTTAAAGAACAAGGACACCGTGAACGTGACACCCCGCGATTCCTGAGGCTCGCCCCAGAAAGGCCTTCTGCTTCTGCAGCCTCTCCGAGACACCCTCTCTGGGAGCCTTCAGCTGCTGTGTGAGAATCCCAGCTGCCCTGAAGCCACCACATGGAGAAACCTTAGAGACAGGGCCTGCTGCTCAAGAGTCCTCGCTGTGGGTGTCTACCCAGCCCAGGCTCCAGACATGTGATTGAAGAAGCAGCGCATCTATAAGAGAGACCCCAGTAAGAACGGCCTCACCAGGCCTGGGCAACTCCCAGGTTTAAGAGCGAAATAAATGATGGTGAGTGTCTGTTATGCAGTGGTAGATGGTCAGAATACAGCACTCACTTCACCTTGGTGGTGTGAGGAATTGCTGAGAACACAGATGCAGAGGCCCTAGTGGTGAGGCCCTCTCCCTTCCCTTCCTCCATCCACACTCTTGGGGCGCCCTCACTGATACCTCTTCACTTGTCTTAAAACAGAGGCTGAGCAGCCACCTCAATAAAACTATGACAACCGCTATTGTGGATCTCAGCTTCTCTACAGCCCTTTGCAAAACAAAAGGAGCTGCTTGTGATGCTGTGGGATGGAGGCGCCGGTGTGTGTAGAAAGGAGTTATTGGCACCTTCTGTATTCCAGAAAACCCTGTGGGGCATGTGCTGAGCCAGCTCTTCTGCTGACCTTGGACCCTTTATTGGCAAATGCACCTTGAAGTCACACTACACCGAATTTTCCTTAGATTGTGGCTTTGAGAGGGCAAAGATTTAGCTTTCTTTTACTCTTTGATGCACGATGAGGATTTGATCCCCCAGATGGAGAATAATGCATATTAGGGCACGAGGATGGAGCCACACACCTACCCGAGGAGAGAGAAGGGGAAAACGAGGAGGATAAAAGGGGAAGGAAGACCCGAAGGGACAAAGACAGGACTAAAAGAAAAAAAGGAAAAGAGGAGGAAGGAAAAGAGGGAAAAAAAGAAGAGAGAAAGAGAAGGAGAGGGAAGGCAAATAAAAGGAAAATGGAAGAAAGGAGGGGCCGGGGGTTAAGATGGAGTGCAAAATGAAATGCGGAGAAAGAGTCCATCTCCCATCTCTCTGTCCTCAGCTGAGTCCTGCAGCCGGGAGTCTGGAGCTTCCCGTCCCCAGATCTGCCCACCGAGCGTGGTGCCAACGCTGGCCTTGCACATACAGCTCTTGCCTGCAGCTCAACACCCTGAGCTCCTTAAATAGCTTTGAACCGCACTGAGTGGTGGATAAACATTTGTTTCACAGCTCACAAAGCAGAGCTGCTGGCTACCGGCAGGTTCGATGTAATGAGTTCCATTCTGGACCCCGGGGAGCGTTTAGATGGGCTCTTCTTTGCCCAGGCTGCCAGTCAAGCTGGTAGCACAGGGAAAGCAAAAAACACAACACTAATCTCTTCCCCACCATCCCTGTCCAGATCTGGAGTCACCAGAAGGCAAACTGCTCCCTTCTCACGGTACGGAAGCAGGGAGCAGGATGCCCCAGGAACTGTGGGTGCAGGTGCCAAAAAGAGGGGCTGGGTCATCTCCTTTCTCTGTGCCCTCTGGAAATTATTTGGTCTCATGAGCGGTCCAGAAAACACACACTTCTCAGGAGGGGGACATTGCAGGCTGTGTCTCTGGTCCGTGCCATCTGAGTGTGCCCCACACAGCCTTCTGCACTGGCGGCTACCCTTCTTAACCACTGCTCTCTGCCATCCAGACCATGCCTAGAACCTTCCTGGTCACCCGTGCACATAGAGAGCTGTAGTGACCTGTCATCCATCACAGCAGGAGAGAGGCCCCAGCGGGGAGGGGTAGCCCAGTCCCCTCTTCATTCTCCCCTTTCTTCCAAACCCCCAATTCAGAACAATCTGACACACTGCCTGAAGGAGCTGAGGACCAGTTGATATGATAAATAAATAGTAATTATGTGGTTGGCCTTTCAGCACTTCCTCTGTGGATATTAATAGCCATTAATGCCCCACTGTTCTGCACTGCACCAGAGCCTGGCAGACGGAGCACCAGGGCAGGCCACTGCCCTGGCCCCGTGCTCACCCCCCTAACCCACCAGCATTGCCTCGTTTGCTTCAGAATTTCAGGAAGGAAATGAAGTAGCAAAGACAGGGGGTGGAAAATTAAAAGGGGTGAAAACAAATCCAAGGGGGAAGTGATTTCGTCTTTCAACCAAATTGGTTGTTAAAGTGCCTTCTGGGATGGTCATGAGTGGGATCTCTGCGGGGTCATCTTGTGACTTTCCCAGACGTCTGACAATAGTCACCATGAAAAGCTCATATCCTCTTCCTTATAGTTACTGGGGCTGAGAGAAATTAGCAAATGAGGTCAGAGGCAGACTTGAATTTCCTGACCTGTGCAAGTTACGAGGCAAGAACGGGACTAACCAGGCAAGTTTAGACAAAAGGTGGACATCCTTGGATCTCACCCTTCTTCACACAGCAGCACGGGGAACTGAAAGAGCAGGAGCCTGGAAGTCAGAGCCTGCAGTTAACAACCTGGCTCTACTCCACGCTAGCTCCATGCCCCGGATGACAGGTGGTAACAAAGGGGAGCAGCCTTTGGGCAAGAAGACTCAACTGGTTTACAGCTGTGTTATCCTGGGCAAGTTATATACCTTCTCTGAGCCTTCATTTTTCTCAGAAAACAAAAGTTCTTAGACTAGGTCAGTATATAATAAGCAAATACTCCTTCTCATCCAGTAGTAGTCAGAGCTGGCTTGCACCAGCTTATGAAAGGCTGGTACACCAACCTTCCCAAATTTGCATTCAATAACATCACATCGATAGGTGGAAACTGGCTATGGCGGGAATATTTACACCAGAGAAATTGGTTAACGCTACATATTAGGTCTTTTTTATTTGTCCCCTTAGGATTTGTTCAACCTAGAGCAGCGCCACACTATTCCTGCCCATTTCACCTGTTTCTAGGGTCGTAGAGAATGTCCTCGGGCTCCTGAAAGCCGCGAGCCAGCCCTTTGGATGATCTATCTGCCTCCCATCCACCACAACAAACTGCTCACTCTAACAGGGATTGTCAAAATCTCCTTGAGGCCCTATTAGAAAGCTGCAGCTCCTTGATCTATTCACCACCAAGAGGCAATTGTCGAGGAAGTTGATTGTAGTTCAAATCCAGGTATCAATTCGAAATGTTTTTGCCTCAGACAACTGCATACGATCAATCTGTAATGTAATCCTCTGCTGCTAGAACGCAAAAACAAAGCCCCACCTTGCCGCTTAAACACAGCATCATTAGTCTTAGGATAAACTATAAATTGATGCATACAGCAAACAGCCGAGCTGCGTCCTAGGGAATGGGAGCAGATGAAATAGCAGTACTTTCTGTTGAATGACAAATCATTGCTCGTTCCATTCCCTATCAAGTGGAACTCCATCAATCACAGGGTGGACTCGTTGGGTTCTGAGACAGATAGGACACCATGAACAAACAGATGCTATGGCGGGGACTGCTGGCCTGGGCAGAGCTGTGATTTTTGCTTTTCCTGGGAGGGGCAGAGCAGACCAATCTACTTTCTGTCTGGTCCTGTCCTTCATTCCAGTTTATAAAGGTGAATAAGGCAAGGGGTCCCATCAATCATAATCTCCTAGGGGTTGGGAACCTTCATCCTTTTCATGCTACACAAAGTCTTGTCTGAATGGTAGGCTTCAATCAAGGGAGAAGGAGTGAAGGATGGATCACCTCCTTTTTGGGTTTCATAAAGTTATTGAAGTCCTGTCTGTTTCCATATAGTGACGTAATCCCTGGGCCTGTCCTGGGGCCCACAATCCCAATCCTTTTGATCACTTCTTTATGTGACAGTATTACGATTAGGTCCAAATGGACCATATCACTACTGTGTGCATCCCCCTTACAATGCAATGGGGCACATCTGAGCACATAAGGTTTGCTCAGGCTCTATTTGTTAACTAGATAAATGAAAGGATGGATGTATGATAACACAGAGTAGGTAAGTGTGAAAGGAAGGAGGAGCAGGAAAGGGGTGAGAGGTTCAGTTGTGAAATAAGATTCAGGGGCGCTGACCCTGCTCTCAGAGACAGGAGACTGAAATGGGTGGTCCAAAATGAAGGAGGGTGCCATCGGAGGGAAAGGTCAAAAATCCCTGAAAATAATGCTCATCTCCCTTCTAGGGCTTCCCAGGGCCAGTCGGTTTTTAAGCAAAGCATGTTGAGAGCAATAAAAATCAAAGCCTATCTCTGTCCTAACGGGAACACGAGGGAAGGAGTAAAGTTAGGCGTTGTGACTTGCCGCAGCTCATGAATAATCCCACAGGCCCTATTTCTGGCCCTTTGCCATGTACGGAGCCAGGGAACTGAGGAGCGGTGGAATCTTTCTGACTGCTGATTTAATTAAGTGTGGCTAGTCTGTGACAGAGGCTGACTCGGCACAGAGCCAAAGTAACAGGTGAATTGGTCATGTCGTTGACGGCCGAGTCCAGCCTCCCATTTGACCAAATCACCTGGTCATCTGGTCTAGCTGAGGACGTACAGACAGCAACCGATCCCGCTATGATGCTGAAAAACACTCGTGGCTTGGTTAAAACTCATCCATACAGGGAAGAGCACTGGTGCGTTCAGTCAATCTGACAGTCTGTGGGAGCTGCAACCTTAGTGATACATTATGTAGTCAAAACAATGTTTGATGGACTGATTTGTTTTTTTCATTTCACAGGATCGTGGTGGACACAATGCTGACACACCTTAGTGGTAGCCGGGAAACAGTTGGCATGTTTCCTTAATGTGTGTTTCACCTTTGCCATCTGTATCTAGGAAAGGGCATCGTTCCTCCTGCCAGTGCTCCCCAGCTGAAGTCTCCACAACCTTTACCCAGACATCAGAAACAGCTGTCTCAGGCAGAAGGAGATTGACTCCAGGTGGGCGCTCAGCAGCAAGGGCAGGTGAGATAATGAGCAATAGTAAAGCCCTTTTTACAAAGGAAGGAGTCTGTTGGAGGGTGAGTTTGTTAGCATATGCCAGCATAGGCCCTACTTGGCTTCCAGCATTTGTTCTTCTGTACAGCTTGTTTCTCGGTGTGGGATCAGATTTACTCTTTCTTCTCTTCCCCTTTTCCTGCCTTCTTTCCTCTCTTCATTTACTGTGCACAATACTTCGCTTGATGCCAGAGAACAGTCAGAGATGATACAGCAACATGCTCTACCTTCAAGGCCCTGGTACTTTCTATTTAAGAAACACAGCAAATCAAAAGTCACCATATTGCAGATAAATAAAGATAAGCATAGATGAAGTGTTTGGAGTTCAGAAGTGAAGAAAGAGAGAGCTGTTTATTTGAGCTTCATCAGAGAGATAAGTAACACACAGACACAGGCCTGGAAGGACAGGTGACATTAGGACGGTTACAGTGCATGAGACAGTTGGGCATCTGCTAAGTTAAAGTAAAGGGAGAATGAAGATGACATAAGGGCAGAAAATAGGCTGTGCAGTCAAAGAAGTCCATGGTGCCTCTGCAAAGAGAGAGAGAAAACAGAGGTAGAAGTGTGATCAGAATATGAGTCTTGCCCTGATGAAACAGTGTCAAAGCAAAAAGGGTATTAGATGTCAGGTTGAGGAGTTTGGACACATTTTGATCATCCGTTGGGAGCCCTTGAAGGTTTCTTAGCAGGTTAATGATATTGAAAGTAATCTTTAGCAAGAAAGGATAATCTAGAGTCAGTGTGTAAGGATGTTTGGAAGAGGGCAAGATAGGCCATAGAGATAAAAGTTAATAGAATATGAGACAGTCCAGGAGATGGCAATTAAGAGCGTGTACTACTGTGATCATGGTGAGAAAGCCACGAGGGAACAGTGCTGAAAAGCAAGTCTGCTCAGCATAAATAGGACATGGTTCTAATAATTACTCACAAAAAGAGGAATGGAGAGTCAAAAGGCACTCGCAGTTTTGTGCCTTGGTGTGGGGCTGAGCTGATTCGTGAGAAAGGAGGCTGACGGTGTCAATCTCCCTTCGCTCCACCTAATGGCACCACGGTGCAGTGCAGAGCTGCACGTGGCTGCAGGCTCACTCAGCACATCGCCCACATGCCCCCTGGCATGCTTCCTGTGCCTTTTTTCATTTTGCACCCTGTGGCCGTCTTCAAAACCAAGAGGGTTTCCATTTCTGGCCTGCCCACAAGAGTAGCCTGAGTGTAGGGGAGATAATGCCATGGTAAACTCTCAACTAGTAGGCAATGGTCAGTGCTGCATCTTCAGCCCCTTAGGAGGACGATTTGGAGGGTGTCTGGCAACGTCTCAGGAGGTCTAGTGGCATGGAGGCTCTGTCCCCCCACAGCACAGATCCATGAGTTCCACTCCTCACCCCTCCCTCTCTCTCACTCCTACCTCCTGGGGTCCCCTCCCACATGCTCTTCCTGCCCCCATTTCTTGTTTCAAGTTTTCCTTTGGGAGAACCCAAGACAGAAATACAAGTGGTATTTGCTTCCCAAGGCAAATGTAAGTAGGAGTCCAGACTCCAGAGAGAGGCTGGGGTGTGCGATATGGCTTTAGGAATCATCTGAATGAACAAGGTGGTGGAAATGAGGGAAGAGAATGGCATTGTCCAGGGAGGGAGTATGGAGCCAAAAGAGAGATCGGGAGGAGGCCAGACCTTGGCGAGTTCTCCACTTGGTAGGTGGGAAGAGAACAAGTGCAAAAACAGTAGACAGAGAATAAGGACAGGACCAGGGTGATGGTTGTGGCACAAGTGCGGCAGTCATGACTGTGGCCATCAGAGATGAATGCTGCAGAGCCCCAAGGAGGACGTGGCATTGAGGAGGTTCTTGAAGACCTTGGGAGGGTGACTTTGGTGCTGACAGTGAAAGCCAGCTGCAAGGGTTAAAAAGGGAAGGAAGTAAAGGCCCACAGCACAGATTGGGGGTCCCTAAAACGGGCACTGGTGATGGCTTTTAAAAAATACCCACATTTCACAGTACATCAACTGAATTAGAATGTCCAGAGGGTTGAGAGGGGGTATCTCTTTCTCAGTGAGATTGAGGAGTAAGGGAGGAAAAGTGATATTCTGGTAGCTTGAGGCATCAAGGCCTCAATGTAGAGGAGCTACAGGAGGGACGTATCCAGGAAGAAAGAATTAAGTCAGTGGAAAGGAAGATACTGCCGGATCAAGGGGAAGGGAAAAATACCTGGAGAGGAGCTCAGAGGAGGAGAAAGGATCAGAAAGACGCGTGGGGCGAGAGAGTTTAGTTTTAATAAAAAGATTGATCCATTCACACATCCAACAGGGATGGACTTGGTTCCTTTGCACCAGAGCACTCAGCACGAAGACGAGGGGAAAATGCAGCTGCTTCCCCCTAGGAGGGAAGGGGCGGAAAGAAACAACCACCAGAAACCTGTTAGGTTCTGGATGGAAATGTTTATGATACAAAGGAAAGAAACAGTCCTGTTTTGAACAGCACCTCTGCCCACATACCCACGGTGTGATCGCAGTTAACTTCCCAAGGCCTCATTTTCCTAACTTTGACCACTACTCCCCCGGGTGTTGGAATAATCAAATGAGAATATTGTGCTAAAATACCTGGCATGGTGATGAGTACACAGTGGGCCTTTCTCAATGCTTGGTTTTCTTTACTATTAGGGCAAAATACAATAGTACTACAGAAGAAGAAGAAAGTTTTACTCTGCTCCAAGTAAAACTTCCCAGAAAAGCTATTATTCAAACTAATTAGAGGTGAGAGAGGGAAGAGAGAGAAGATATGTGAAGATTGGGAAACAGTTGGAGCAGAGAGCAGGGCAGCTTAGGAGGGCAGAGCAGATGCTCTGGTCTGCTGAAAAACAGAAAACCAGGTCATCTTTTTTTTTGTTTTCTTCTCTTGAGACAGAGTCTCACTCCATCACCCTTGGTAGAGTGCCATGGCATCAGCTCACAGCAACCTCAAACTCCTGGGCTCAAGCGATCCTCTTGACTCAGCCTTCTGAGTAGCTGGGACTACAGGCACCTGTCACAACGCCCAGATGATTTTTCTATTTTGAGTAGAGCCAGAGTCTAACTCTTGCTCAAGGTAGTCTCGACCTCCTGAGCTCAAGCAATCCATCCACCTTGGCCTCCCAGAGTGCTAGGATTACAGGTGTGGACCACTGTGCCCAGCCAACAAAGTTGTCTTTTTGAGGGTACCTGATATGGCTACACTGTGTCCCTTCCTCACCAGATTTATTTTCTTGGGATCCTAACCCCCAGTACTCCAGAATGTGACTGTATTTGGAAATAGAGCCTTTAAAAAGGAAATTTAGGTAAAATGAGTTCCTATGGGTGGGCCTTAATCCAGCAGGATCCCATATGAGAAGAGATTAGGAAGCAGATACACATTAAAAGACTGACTACGGTCACAGACTCATCCCTAAGTGCTTAGAATGAAATATCTCAGACTGTCATCAGCCTTGATCATTTCCTGTTAAATCTCTGCTTTAGGTGGTTTTCGACAGCATCCTTAAAGATATTCACAGATTGCAGTTGGCCAGGCAGGCCCTGCACCTAGCAGAGATCCTGGCACCAAGTAGGCACCCACGAGTGTTTGTTTAGTTATTACCGAACACTCAACAAGTTTTCCTACCCCGAAGTTCTTCCTTACGTCCTGCCACCACTGTACTCCTTGCAGTGTGGTTAGCTGTTGGTTTCTATGTTCCCTTAGCAGCAGTTCTTAGCTTAAGTGTCAAAACACAGTGGTTTGCCTCATCTGTTTTGAGGTACACTGCAAGTAATTTGTTACCAGTAATAAAGCATCAAGTCTGAGAAGGTTTTATTTGTAAAAATAGAGAAAATTTAAGAGAGTGCTTATCATAATGTCTCTCTCACTGTACTTGCATTTGCTTTCTTGAGTTGGGAAGGCAAAGGGGAGAGTCACAGCTGGGTTACACGGGGTTGTGTATCATGAGTGTTAAGGCAGCAGGTGTGTTTTGAATATTAAACTTTCCCCCAAGTGTCCTGACCAGACTGAGAAACAACTGTGAGACTCACTGCTAGAACATTTGTGCCTCAACATGGAATAGACGGCCAGACCTCTAGCTTCTCCTTGCCAGGCTGAGTATTCGTGGATCTGGCCAGCAACTGGACATTCAGCACACTCCTGAGGAGCATTTTAATTGGCTGAGTGGATCTCTGAGGACCTCCCTTCATTAGCATAAGAATGATTCCTAAATGCTGCCCAAACATAGCAAACGTAGCTGTGTCCTAACAACAGAGTCCTGGGTACCTCTGGACCATGTCTCCCTCCATAGCCTTTGGCTATTTCAAAAAGATCATTAACAAGGTGGAACTGGGTGCCCCCAGGGGTCACTGCGCAATATACATTGTTACTGTCTTTTAATGGACTTTCCCCAGACAGGGCAATTCTTAAACTGCAGAGTCCGCAGCTGCTAGGGCCAGGCAGAGCCGTGCTGACTGCAATGTGAACTGGCTTGCCAGTCCTGCCAAAGCAGGTCTGCACTTGGGCAGATGGATCAGACTCAGAGGGGGCGGGGGAGAGGTGTGTTTAAGGGGAGGGGCCCCAGCAGAGAAGCTGGACAGCCCTCAGAGGTCTTTGTTATTGATTTAGCATGAGGACTGAAAGTGGCAGGCAGGCAGGTGGCAGGAACTGGCGGGCGGGGAAGACAGGTGTAGGCAGTCGTGGGCAGCGATTAGCTAGGGTGGTCCAGATGTGGCTGGGGGTGTCAGCTGGTGGTGATTAGTGTGGGTGCTTCTGAGGGGCATTGTGTCAGATGGTAGCTTCAGAGTCCAGATGTGAGGAGCCAGTGGGCCCTGCCTTCACTGCTCCCACAGCCCTTCATGCTTTTCCTCCTGTCCCAAGCATGGGCCTTCATCTTCACCTCCATGCTACTCCCACCCCTTTGTAGACATTCCCTTCCAGGTAAAGGGTCTGGACATAGAGATATTCTCCTCTCAAACTTTAGATTCTCAGTCAATTTCTGAGATGCTCAGACAGACTGAAACCTTCAAACACCAGACAAGGCAAAATCCATATAACCTGTAAGTAAATTCATCAGGTTCCTGCGTGAAATTCACCTGGTGGCAGAGGGCGTTTTTTTTGTGGGGGGAGGGGTACAGAGTTTTGCTCTGTTGCCTGGTTTAGAGTACAGTGGCATCACCTCTGTGAATGAGTACAGTGAAACGTCAAACTCCTGGGTCTCAAGCAATCTTCCTATATCAGCCTCCTAGTAGCTGGGACTGCAGGCATGAGCCACTGTTCCTGGCTAATATATATATATATTGTGTGTATATATATATATATATATATATTTTTTTTTTTTTTTCCTAGAGATGCAATCTTGCTTTGCCCAAGGTAGTCACAAACTCCTAGCCTTATGTGATTCTCCTGCCTCAGCCTCCCAAAGTACTAGAATTATAGGCATATAATTATAGGCTTGAGCCACTGTGCCCAGCCAGACTTTTATATCCTAGTATCTGGCTGGCCTGTCTTCCTTTTTATAACCTACTAAAAGTTTGTATAATATTTTTATTTAACCACAATGTACACAAAAAGTAAACTTCCCAGCATAACTCCCACACGGCACAAGAAACACAGAATTAACAGCATTCCAGAATCTTCCCTTAGGCCCCATTTTAGCCACTAACTCCTATCTTCCTCTCCGGAAGTGATCACTGGATTTCAATCACCAGATTCATTTCAACTATTCTGGAACTTTATGTAAATGAAACCATACACCATGCATTATGGTGTACATGCCTCTTTTGCTCAATATGTTTGTAAGGAGTAGTTTGTTCCTTTTTTGTTGCTGTATACTACCCCACTTCTAAGGCAATCACAATGGTTTGTCCATTACTGATAAACAGTTGGGTTGTTTCTGGATTTGGGTTATATGAATAATGCTGCTCTAATAACTTTAATGGGTCTTTGAATATATATATATAGTATGAATCTCTATACAGAGGGTGCCAAAAAATGTATACACGCTTAAGAAAAGAAAAACTGTATTGAAATGGTAATATTCCATATATATCGATAACAAAAGATGGATACAAGTCACATTTGAGCACCTCTTATAATTGCAGAAGCCAAACATGACCGGAGTATTAAATTTAAATACAGTTTTTTCCTTTCTTAAAATGTATATACATTTTATTGGCACCCTCCGTATATTTAGGAGTGAAATTGTTAGAATCACAGGGTATAGGGATGTTCAGCTTTAGTAGAAACAGTTTAATAGAAAGCATTTTACACAATGATAGTGCCATGCTTCAGCTCTGAGGTCATGGGACTAGCCCACCGTCAAGCACAGAGGCCCAGAAGTTCATGGCAGACCAGCCACCATCAGCAGCTGCCAGTCCTGAGCGTTCTGCAGGGCTGCACTCATGATCACCTGTTTCAACACCTGGTTTCCCACATCCATCCTCTCCTATATCTTAGCACTCCGTGGACCCTGATTTGTTACGCATGTAACTATTCCAGGTTCTTCTTGGTTGATGATCCCTTTAGACACGCTTCTGTGACTTACTGACCACTGGTTATGCCCAATTAAACTCTTGACTATTCTCCCACACCTGATCTGCAGAGTTGGATGAGGAGTATTATGGTTCGGGTTCCACAGAACGCACTCAGACCAACCCCAGTCTCTGGCCCCTCCGCTCCTCTGTTGGAGAGAGTAGGATGATTGGAGGTCGAGTTCTTCATACTGAGAAGAGAAGCAAGTGAACTGTAAGACAGGCAAATCAATGGCATTGGCGTTTTTCTTTATTAATGGGACCACTTTGTCCTGGGTTAATGGCTATTTACAAAATTTCAAGATGCCTAGCCTTTTGAGTTTTATGGTATTCTGACCACACTTCCTTGATAGGGGGTGGGTGTGTGGGTGTGTGCGTGTGTGTGGCTGTCTCCCAGCATCTGTTTACTTCCACGTCTGCAGCAAATTGCTCTGCACCCAGAAGGAGGGTGTGATGAAGCTCCGTCACATGGCTGGCAGTGTATGTGAGTCACTGGACGGCTCCACGCCCACCTCCCGGGGGTAGAGGGAGCAGTAAGCACAACATGCGGCAACTTGGGCTGTGCCGCATGATTGGAAACAATCTGTGAAGTGAGTCACATCAGTTGCAAAAACAATTAAGTCAGTGGGAAAAGAAAATCAGTGAAACTGGTTATTTGGCTTGATGAAAAGAAAGCAGCCTATTGTTTGGTTACATTTTTCACTTTCCAGCTGGTCATTGTGACTCTGAGGCTGGGCTTGCTTACACAAATGCTTTTAACAGTTTTGACCCGGACTATAAAGTCTTTAAAGTCTACCCAGCTTTAAAACCATCTGGTAAGTTACTTAACAGAGTCAAATAATCACTTAACTCTTTGCCTCAATACTAATTCTATCCCCTCTCTTCTATGGAGACTCCATAGAAAACTATCAGAGATATTTTCAAGAGAAACAATGGGGTACCACCCCACTCCTGTTGCCTTTGAGTTCCATGTCTGGGAACTCAGTGACTTCGAGTTCTAGGTAATATCTACTCCTGCGAATGGGAGGTAGAGAAAAAGTCAAAGCCGTGAAGCCCTGAAATCACCCCTCCGAAATAATGCTGACTAGATGTTTCGCTTGCATTCAAGACTGTGGACTAAATGACCCCAAAGAAACAGACTTCTAATTCTGGCTTTCTAGAGATCATTCACCCAACTCCCAAATTTTAGAGGTGAGGAAAGAAAGGCTCAGAGAAGTACAGAAATGTGCTCTGAATCACATAGGTAAGAAATGAATATTCCCTTGGCTGAGTTCAGCTGTGCCTACCTGTTTCCACTGACAGTGGCCATGAACCAGAAGACCCCAATATCATTTAGGCACTTAAGATGGTAATATTCAGTGGAATGGCATATGAAGTAGCATTATTTCCTAAGAACTAGGGAGCTTCTCCTAATCCTTTTAGGGTCTCTTCCCTTTATCCCAGCTGCTCTTTACCTGCCAGGGCCCTTGTCAATCTCCAAAGAGCAGCAGGGTCCAGAAGTAGCGGAACCTGTAGACGTGACATTGCTGGAATGTATTTATGACCTAAAGTGTGCTCTAATTGTGCAGCTATTCCCATAAATGCTTTTTTATTGTGTGAGCTACAGTAGATCCGTCATCTCCCACAGTGAATCTGTAGGTAAGCTTGGGAATGGCCGTGAGCTATGCTGGGCCATTAGCTTCAACCAGACCCTGTTACCTGTGAAGTTACAGCATCCCAGAGGCACAACACCTTCCAGATGCTCTTAGCTCTCCACAACAACAAAAAATGCTATCAAATATGGAGACACAAAGACCAGAGAACCTTAGATGTTTATTCCCTTTAGCATGTTTGCAAGCACTTTGAGCCAATGTGGAGCTGGAACAAGGAATTAAGCGCCTTGGGTTCTAGTCCTACTCTTAACAAACTGCTCAGCTTATGCAAATTCTCTTTGTATTTCAAGCCTCACCCCTGCCATCTTTAAAAGGGCAACACACATACATCTCTCTATAGTAAACACAGGTGTCCAACAGGCAGAGACGTGAAGTTCTTAAGATGAAAATGGTAATGGTTAGGTGTGTTCTACCTCTTGATCTGATTTCTTCTGCCCTTTCTATAAGGGGTGACAACATAGCCTGCCGAGGGTCCACAATCCAACATCTCCTTCTTAAGAAAGAGAGGAAAGGAGGCTAATATTTGCCTCTGCCCCCAAAGAAATTGACAATAAGTTCACAGTTAAACATATTGTTGATGAACCTGGATGACTGATTATCTACTTGTGGTATGGAAGGCAGACTGTTGCAAATATCTTAGCACTCTTTAATACATTAGGAATTCTCTAGAGTGAGCTGGCAATGTTTAAGATCAATCAATTCAGTCTCACTCATTGCACTCTAAAACTGCTCATGACTATCATTTTTAAGACAAACTCAAGAATGTTCAGAGGAGGCTGTCTCTGAAGGGATATAATTGGGAGGCATTTTCTTTAGTGCCCAGGGTTGAATTAGTTATTATTCATTATAGAAAATTGCATTTCGTAGTTTCTGAGAAATAAGGCTAACTTTTTTTCAAGATTTGATTCCATCCAGTAGAATCTCTCTCCGCAGCCTTTTTAAAGCAATCATTGTAAAGTTCTGCCCCCATTTTTAAAATTATAATAACTTGAGAAAAGAATGATTGGAGTTTGGAAAAGGATACTGGAGAGACACAGGTCACAAGTGAAGGTTTAAAAAGACCTAGGAAAAATGTGCTTGAAAAATGCCACAAACTGGGGTAGGCAGACATTAAATTAGGAATATGTCCATGAGTTTGTCCAGATTGGTCAGAGCATGCTTCTTTGCAGCAGTAAAAAACAAGAGACATTAACAAACAATGAAGTTAGATAGCGTTAAGTAGCATTCAAATGATGAAAGGGGAAATTAACAAGCTAAACTTTCACTCCCCAGGCAGTTTACCCGGTCAGTAAAAACACAAGGCTGCATTTCTACCATTCTGCCATTGTGGGAGAAAGTAATTCCGTTGGGCCAGAAGCCAGTGGCTGCCACATGCCGTTGGTCAGTTACCCTTTCCGGACCTACCTGATGGCTTTGGGTGACTAAACAGCTAAAGTGCAATATACTTTGTGAATCCTGCCTCCTGTAGCAATTCCCTGTTGCCTCCCTGATGCAGGCAATGCCATATATCACTGCCATTCTGCAGGCACGTCACCCAGATAGCATCCGAAAGATTGTAAACAGGATGATTCACAAACTGGTGGCAGCAGCTAAAAGCAGTGCAGTTCGCGACCCTAAGTGTGACGCCAAGATTCTCAATGGGATGTTGCAACAACAAAGCCGCCTGAAGATTCTAAAACACAATAGTGTCACCGGGAGACTCATAGGGTGCTGTAATCTGTAACTGACAAGCACACCCACTATCATCTCTCCACAGGAGCACAGAACCTTGTGCTCCACTGGGCCTCCTGTTGCATCACTGCCATTTATTTGCACCCCCAAGTAGGGGGTCAAATATTTTGTGGAAATAGCCCCCAAAGAGGTGCCTTATCCCACAATCCTCTGCAGTCAGCCACAACTGAAAGATTTCTAATATCAGTTCCTGAAAATTCTGGCCATGATTTGCAGACCATGGCAGATCTTAATGACAACAATATCACCTTGCATTTTGATGGCTTTTAACAGTTTACAAAGAACTTTCACGGACATTATCACATTTAATCCCTGTGAGGTTGATGGTCTCTTCATTTTCTTGGCAGTTTGATGTAGTGACAAGAGCTCTGGAATCAGACAGAGTTAAGTTCAAATCCTAGCTCTGATCCCCACTGGCTATCCAACCATACACTGACTGTTTGCTTCATGTCTCCCACTCTCCTTTTCCTGACCTATGAGATGGAGAATTATCTCTATTTCTGAGGTTTGTGGTGAAAATTAAATAACATACATAAAGACACATGCACAAAAGCACTCGATAACCATTAGCTTCTATCCACTTACGGAGGAAGAAAATGAAGCTTGAGAGGTTACGGGAGTTGCTCGAAGTAACAGCCAGTAAATAGCAGAACCGAGACTTCATTTATTTTACAAACATTATTGAACACCTACTATATGCCAGTGCCTTGGGCACAGGAAAGTGGATAAGACATAATTCTAACTCTTGAGGTGTTCGCAGTTGAGTGCCAGAATCTGAAATGCAAATAGTCAATTATAATCTAGTGTGATCTGAGAGGCACAAAGTATTTAGGGAAAGTCCTAAAGCTATGGGTGCACCCAGGAATATCTACACAGGAGATGAATCTGAGGAAGGAAAACCTTCTAAGGCGGCAGCAGGAGAGTTACACCTGAATTAGAATTTTGGCAAGTGGCTGAGGGTAAGCAAGAAGGGGGCATTCCAGGTTAAGGAGACGGTGTGTGCAGTCCCTGGGAGGGGTGCCGGAGCTTGGTGAGTCCACCCCAGCCATGGAGGGGAACCTGAGCAGACTGGGAGAGGAAGAAGGGAGGCGGGAAGGGGGCAGGAGTGAGAAGACTGGAGGGTCTTGCAGGGACACCTGAGCAAACTGTGCTGATTTACAGAGGACCAAGCTGGCCAGATTTGCATTTCTGAAACTGGCAGCAACGTGAAAGATTGACTAGAGGAAGGAGATAATGGAGGAAGTAGTTCAATGAGAGATAATGAGGCTGTGAACTAAGAAAGTGGCAGAGCGGACAATATCAAGAGGTATGGCGGAGGGGAATTGACAGGATGTGCCAATTGATTAGCTGTCGAGGCACGTGAGACAGAGAGGAGACTAGAAGGGCTCCCGGATTGTGAGCTTGGATGGCATTGTGGATGGGGGTGCCCCTTGCTGACCCAGCAGGGGAGCGGGTTTGAAGGGACAGCAATGAATTCGTTTGTACTCGTTGATTCTGAGGGGCCTGTGGACATCTAGGAGATGTTAAAAATGTGCATCTGGGACTTGGGAGGGAACTGAAGGTGAGGTGTATTGATCCAGGGATCATTGGCTTTTAGGTGATGGTCGAAGTTGTTTTTTTGGTTTTTGGAGGGGTTTTTTTTGTTTGTTTTTTGTAGAGACAGAGTTTCATTTTGTCGCCCTCGGTAGAGTGCTGCTGTGGCATCACACAGCTCATGGCAACCTCCCACTCCTGGGCTTAGGCGATTCTCTTGCCAAGTAGCTGGGACTACAGGCGCCCGCCACAACACCCGGCTATTTTTTGTTGCAGTTTGGCCAGGGCCAGGTTTGAACCCACCACCCTTGGGCGGCACTCTACTCACTGAACAACAGGCGCCACCCTGAAGTTGGTTTTATACTAAGGGGATACATTGGGGAGCAGAGAGGGTCCTGGGGAACTCTGGAATATCAGTGGAAGCATAGTGCTAGAACGAGAACTGTCAGAAAGATGGAAGTACCAGGAGAAAGGGAAGGCCCAGAAGCCAGGGGAGACAGTGTGCAAGGAAGACAAAGATGACCATGGTATGGTTCTTGAGCCCCCAAAGTGTACATGTAGATAGATGAGACTGATACATAAATAGATAATTCCATTATACGGCACAACTAAGAGAGACATGAATCTGAGAATGACAAGATATGATATATTAGAAACGAAAAGAAGAGCAGATAGCTCAAAGTGAAGATCAGGGCATGTTTCCTGAAAGTCATCCTGTCTAAGATGAGTCTTGATATAAGAGTTAAGAAAGGAAAATGGGAAAGAAATTTTAGAAAGACAAAATAACCTGACAAAGGCATGGGGATGTGAAAACTTGCATAATGTATACAATATTTATAGAACATTAAAAAGGTAAGTCCAGGCTGGACATAAGAGGTAGGTATGGTCCCTATCACATAGAGCAGGTGTCCTCAAACTTTTTAAACAGGGGGTCAATTCACTGTCCTTTAGACCATTGGCGGGCCGGACTATAGTTTTTTTTTTAAAAAAGCTATGAACAAATTCCTATGCACACTGCACATATCTTATTTTGAAGTAAAAAACAAAACGGGAACAAATAAATTCATACCACTGCATGTGGCCCGCGGGCTGTAGTTTGAGGACCCCTGACTTAGAGTCTTCTATACCAGATTAAGGTGTTTAAAGTACCTTGGATTGAGTACACTGATGAAGACTGGTTGCTTTGGCAACCATATGGAAGAGGAAATTAAGAGTGGATAGGGGGCATAAGTTAGGAAACAATTGCAGACCTGAATGAGAGAACCAGTAATAGGGTTGAAGAAGAAAAGGTAGATTTGAAATATATTTTGATGCTGTATTTAAATGTGGGAACTGAGGCCAGGTGATAAAATGCTCTACTTCAGGAACGAAAAGTGAATAAAACTGCCCTAAACTGCCCAGTAAACATTAACTTCCTTGAGTTCAGAATCCAGTCTAGAGAAATTAAGACAAAGCACTATAATATGAGATAGGAGATGCTAAGTATTGAAAGGAATACAAAAATTTGTGGCTTTGATAATTAAGGAAAAGGTATAAATTCCAAGTAGGTATTTCAGGAAAGTCTTCATGGAAGATATGGCATTCAAGGCAGATCTTGAAAGATAGTTAAGATTTTACTATGAGTTGATAAGAGGAAAGGGCATTTCTAATAAGGGCATCCTGAGAAGAGTCACAGGATGTAAGATGATGTAACTTAGAGACAATATCACAGGCTCTGGAGTCACATAAGGCTGGGATCAAACTTTGACTCTGTCAAATTCTAATTATAGAATTGGAGGAAATTTACTCCTCAGAATTTCTCTTACTCATTGGTATAAGAGTTATAATTACCATTTATCTTATGGAATTGGTATAAGGACTTTTTGTTACTAAAACTGATTTATTGATTACAATGAAATTGACTTCTATCAGTGAATTTTATACTTTCATATGTTTTACTAATTTGTATCCTTTTCTTTGGCTTGAAGAATTGTCTTTAGTATTTCTTGTAAGGCAGATCCAAAGATGATGAACACCCATAGCTTTTGTTTGTCTGAGAAAGTCCTTACCTCTCCTTCACTTCTCATGACACTTTGGTATAGTATTCTTAGTTGATAGTTTTTTAATTTTTGTACTTTGAATAGATCATCCTGCTCTCTCTTTGCCTGCAATGTTTTCTGCTGAGAAACCCCATTGGACAGTCTTATGAAGTTTCCCTTGTGTGTGAAGAGTTGCTTTTTTCTTGCTGTTTTCAAAATTCTCTCTGTTTTGGTCTTTTGAGTATTTGATTATAGTGTGATTTGATGAAAATCTCTATATTTGATCTATTTGAGATTTGTTAGGATTGATGGGTCTGGATGTTTATTCCTCTATCCAAATTCTAAACAGAATTTTTCTGTCATTTTTTAAGTAAACTTGTAGTCTCATCTTTTTCTATGATCCTTTTGAAATAGCCATTCTTTGCTCCTTCTAGAATGCCTATGATGGCTCACTTGATGGGGTCTCAAAATTCCCACGAGCTTTCTCTACTCTTTTCATTTCTTTTTTCTCTTTGTTCCTCTGATTGGGTAATTTCAAATTACTTGTCTTTGACCTCACAGATTCTTTCTTTTTTCTTGATTAGATCTTCTGTTAAAGCTTTTTATGGAATTTTTCAGGTCACTAATTGGATCCTTTAGCTCCAAAGTTTATGTTTGGTTCTTTTTTACAGTGTCTATATTTTTGTTGAGCTTTTCATTTTGTTCATGTATTGTTTTCCTGATTTTCTTTTAAGTCATCTATCTGTATTGTCTTGCAGCTTGCTCAGCTTCAAGACAGTTATTTTGAATTCTTTGTCAGGTAGCCCATAACTCATCCTTCTATAGAGAAATTTCCTGATGCTTTATTTTAGTCTTGTGGTAGCAAAATGTTTCCTAGATTATTCATGATCTTTGTGGCTTTGCACATGAATCTGCACATTTGAAGAAGTAGGCCCCTGGTCCAGTCTTTACAAACTGATTTTAGCAGAGAAATACCTTCACCAGTCAGCCTGTCCAGGGATTCTAGGCAGGCCACCTGACATAATTTGCAGGTATGCTTGCTGTCAGAGTCCTCGGGCAGGCTGGCCTGATGCCTGGGTAAACAAGTGGGTAGGTCTAATGCCTGACTTCATGGGATTGGCCTAGATCCTAAATCTACTTCCTAGAACAGGCCTAGAACTTAGGTCTTCTGAGATGGGCCTAGAGCTAGGGTCCATGGTGGTGGGCCTGAAATCTGTACTCACAGGAGCAGACCTATAGCCAAATCCGTAGGGCCTGACCTTGTGCTAGGGATGTCCTCTGAGTCTGTTGGAGCTGGCCAGGTGCTGGGATAGGCCTGGAACTTGAGTCTGCTGGTTTTGGCCTGGTACTAGGGCAAACCTGGAGCCATAGGGACAGAATTGTGTCCTGGGGCCACAGGTGTCAATCTGGAGCCTGGTGTGTGGGTGCTGATCCAGTTCTGGGGTCTACTGGGACAGATCTAAAACCTGAGTCTACTAGAGAAAGCCTGAGCCCTGAATCTGCTAGAGGGTGGGGTGGCAAGTGCTATCCTGAAGGCTGGATCTGCAGATGCTGGCCCAGTGCCTGAGGCCATTGGGGCCAATGTAGTGCTGGGCTCTATAGGTGCTGACCTGGCACTAGGGTGGAACTGGAAGCTGGGTCTGTGCTATTGACCTGGAGTGTAGGATGATAGGTGCTAGTTAAGAGCTAGCATGGCACTGGGAAGGCCTGGAAGCTATAAACACAGGAGCCAGTCTGGAGGTTGGGTCTTCTAGTTCCTCGGGCCATGAGGCTAGCTTGGCCTGAGGTCCACAGATACCAAGCTGGCACTGGGATGGGTCTATAAGCTGAGTCTGTGGATCCTGGTCTAAGGTCTGGGACTTCAGAGGCTGGTCTGGTTTGGGGGAAGCGTGAGTCCTGGATCAGCAGGGACTATCCTGTTGTTGGGGAGTGTCTGGAATTGGGCTATGGCTCTAATTCTAGGGGTCATATGGGCCTGGGGCCACTGAGGTCAGCCTGGCTATGGGCCAGGCCTAGACCTTGAGGTGGGTCTGGAGCCTGAGCCTTTGGGGCTTGGACTAGTTCTGGGGTGGGCCTGAGGCTGAGTCTATTGCTGGGCCAGCCTAGGGTTGACATGGCTATCCTAGCATAGAGGCAGGACTGGAGTTTAAAGTCATGGTGGCCTGTCTGGCACTTGGTTTTACCGGGTTGGGCCCAGTGTTGGGGTTTGAGCCCAAGTCCAGTGCTTGCTTCATTTTCCTTCCCTTGAGAGGAGAGAGGTGATGCCTGTAACATAAACTATCTTTCCTACCCATTTTAACATGTCTTTTCTTATTTCTGTGCAACACCCAGGTGCTACAGTCCTCCCTTGGTTTCCTTAAACTCTAGGAAGGTATTTTCATGCTTTTGTAGTTGTCCAAATTGATATTTCTATGAGGGGACCAGCACTTTCCTATTCTACCATCTTGTTGATGTCACTCTTGTTGTGAGGATTTACTGGGGTAATGTGCACAACTGTTTCTGGCTCAGAGTAAGCAATCTATGTGTGTCAGCTCTTCTTTTGTACTGGTGATGAGGTAACAGAGAGTGGGGGTCAGGGCAGGAACTGTCGTGGAATGCATATGGTGCAGGACAAAATGGAGAGAGTGAAGGTCGGTTAGAGAGTCTGGGACCGATTGTGAAAGTGTCTAGAGTAAAAGATCTATATTTGAGTGAGTTGGCCATAGGGAGCCACTGAGAATTTATGAATAAGGCTGAGGATTTGAGCTGTGTTGACTAAGATTAATCAGCAGCCATGCAAAAGATGGTTTAGAGGAATGAGAGATTGGAAGCATTTATTGAGCCATTGTAGGACTTCAGATAAAGGATAATAAAGGTCTGAATGGGTGTTGTGTTAGTAAAAAACGGAGAAGAAATGTTAAACATGAGAAAAGTTAAGGTAAAAAAAGGGGAAATATCAAACATATTCAATTTTCTAATCCTAGTTACTGGAATGAGCATTTACAAATTATTAACAACATAATAGAATACATTAAGAAGACAAAGGGAGAAATAGGTCAGGGTAGGGGTTATAGGAGTCAGGCAATAGAGCACAATGGTGGTTTCAGTTTTAGAGATTGTCAATTATCCCAATATTCATTCTTCTGTGTATCATACAGCTGGTCTCCCAGCTAGAGACGTCATTTTCCAGGCACCCTTGTGACTGCGTGTTGCCAAGTGATTAAGTTCTGACCAATGAGATGTGAGCAGAGTGATATGTTCCACTTCCCAGTCATTCCCTTAAAAAAAAAAGAAAGAAGGAAAAGCTACTTGTTTTCCATTCTTCTATACTTCTTCCCAGTTCCTGGAGGACTGTACAAAAACATGGTGCGAGATGCCAGCTTCCACCACAGGCAAGGGCAGCATCCGAGGCAGTAGTATTCAGCAGCATGCAAACAACATGGGGTCCCAGCAGACCTGGTCCTACCCCAGCACCGCCTCAAACCTCTACCAGCTCAGATTTTCACATATAAGGGAAATAAACCTTCTATATAATTTAGGCCACTATAATTTTGGCTTACAATAAAGCAGCTGAAACCATTTGCTGATAGAGAGATGATGAACTTGAGATATAGCAGAAGGTGGAGGGGGCCAGGAGAGAGTTTTGACAGAAGCCCTGTAGCCATAGAGATGGGCCAGGTGGAGACATCCATTTAAGAGTCATCTAAATAATGATGATGACTGAAACAATCTAGTGAATGAGATTGGTAAGAGAAACACCAGCAAGAGGGAGGGATGAGGACCACAGACGGCCTTGACAATATATAAGGTAGGGTTGAGGGAGGAAGAAAAGAAATAGAGATTGAGACTGAAATGGAGATAGATAATGGAATGGCAGTGAGTTCAGAAGAAGGAAGAGGGAGCCGAAGAGAGTAGCAAGTGGTCAGGAAATCAGGGGGAAATGGCCTTCCATAAGACAGAGTCCCTAACAATGCCAAATTCTGCAGAGAGACCACAGAGGGTAAGGACTGAGATAAGGTCACACAATTGGGGGCTTACTTATGGCAGGCAGTAATCAAGAAAAAGTCCAATTATGTTCAAAACAATCTATATTAAAAGGCAGGACATTCCACAATAACATTTAAATTTCAATGTAAAATAAATTTTTATAAAATATAAGGCAAACAACATATGTAATAGTATATATAGATACTTCCCTTTCATGGAGGGGGAGGTTAATGCTATCACCCCATTCTGCCCATTGGGGTCTGGAGTTAGTGACTAGGTTCTAAGGAATAGAATACAGAAAGGGAAAAAGTAGTGACTTTCCAGTGGAGAAACTTGACAAATATTACCTACCTTAGCCAAAGGCTGAAGGTCAACATCACCTTTGAGAAGTCACATGGATATAATGTACCCCCCGGTATCATGTGATAAGAAGGACCATTCAGCTCTGTGGTGGTCTTTTCCTAAAACACATAAGCCCCAGTTTAAATAGGAGAAAAACATCAGACAAACTCACATTGAAGGACAGCCTACCAAATATCAGTACCCTTCAAAACTGTCAAGGTCATGAAAAATAAGGAAAGACTATCACAGACTAGTGACCATGGAGGCATAATAACTAAGTGTCATGGGGCATCCTAGATGGGACCAGAAACAGAAGAAAAAGGACAATGGTGGAAAAATTGGTGAGATCAGAATAAAATCTGGAGTTTATTTAATAGTGTTGTACCAATGTTAATTTTTGACACTCTATCATGAATATATACAATGTTAAAATAGGACAAACCAGGTAAAGGATAGACCATACTTACTATCTTTGTAACTTTTCTGTGCATCTAAATTTATTCCAATATAAAAAGCTCATTTTAAAACAAGTATATGGCAAGGGCAAAGCTTTGGGATGTTGACTACAAGGAATAAGCAAAGTTGAAATACGAAGTACTGCATTTGGTCTCCCACTTCCCCACGCTTCCCCTCCTCCCTTCCCCTAAGAAAAGTTTTTCCATTAGTCCATTATTACGGTACAATGGAATGTTCAATTTCACACTGTGTGTGACATTCCATGCCAACTAGAATAGTTAATGCAACTTTACATTTATGACTCTGCTTGGGTGTGAATTATTGTGTTTATGAAAATCTCCATATTAATGTCTGATTGTAAATCATTCTGCCGGCTCCCTTTATTAATAGCTCAATTCCCACTACTCACTGCTGCAAGCCATTCAAATTACTGCAACTGTACAGGAAAGGGGCTGCTTCCCATTTGTTTACCGTCCACATTTAACCATCTTGGGCTTTGCTCTAAAGCACCATCCTCTGAACTGCTCAAGCCAGTTATTTTTGCCTGGTTTCTTTGTTGGTGAGTTCAGGCAGCTTCTCTGAGGACTAGCATTTATTACTCTATGTTCCCATATTTCCTGCTTTTTAGAAATACAGCTGGAAAGTGATTTTGGCATGGATTCCGAAGTCATACCGATTTGGGTTCAAATCCATGATCTTAGTAAATTATTTAATCTCTCTGAGTCCCAGTTTCCTCATCTACGGTGGGAATCGTAACATATATCTTCTAGAGTGGTCATGAAAATTAAATGTGATGATGTATATCACGTTGTTAGTATAGTTCCTGGCATGCAGAAAACCCTCAGTGGTCTTTCTGTTATGGTAATTATACTAACAATAGTGGTAACAATATTAATAGTGGCTATGGCAGAAAGAATTTTGAGCTGGCAGCTGGAAGGTCTGGTTCTCTTTCCAGTTTGTCTACAAACTAGACAGATGATCTTGGGAAAGTAGCTTCTTATCTCTGGCCCTGTCTGAGTTGTGCCATCTGTACAATGAGGAAGCCGCATTTCTCCAGTCTTCCAGGATGGCAGCATAGACCATGCTTCCTTCCCTCCCCCATGCCCATCAGCAGCCCTCACTCCTGGGCCAGACATGCCTCAACTGGAGCTTACAGAAACTTTAGGAAAGGGACAAGCTGGGCTTTCTCATGCTTCCTCACATCACAGAACAAATCAGACCCCCTACCTCAGCCCCCTTACTGGCAGGAGGGAAAATATGAAATCTCAGTGGGCAAGGAAGGTTTTTTATGCTTCTGTAAATCATTAAAGTGGCCAATATTTTCCTTTGCTGCACTTCTCTCACCTCACAATATTTTTTTTCCTGCAGTGAAATCCATTCCCCAAGCCTGGAAATGTGGGCACTTTATAGAAAATCTTTAGCTTGTACCAGTACAAATGGATGGGTCTTATTTCCTGTCTGCAGTTCATGGTGTTACAAAGCCATTGCCAAAAACTATTGACTGAGACATAAAAGCAAAAAATGGGTGGAAATGAATGTGGGCACGTTCGTGTGTACATTTACAAACATGATCAAGCCCAGACTTAAAGGAAGAGGTTCTACGAAGTGACCTCTTAATTCATAGCCGCTGCTCAGGACCCCTCATGCATTGGAGAAGGGAAAGGGGGCGGGTATGACTAGGCAATGGGATTTGAGGGACCAGGGAAGGTCCCGGATCTTTAGTATTCTGATCCTTGTGGCCTGAAGGTAGAAATAGAACCATTGAAGATCTATTCATTGTTTAATTAAAAAAAAAAATAGGCTCCACCCTGTGGGGTTTTCTTATAATAATATACTTCCTAATAATGTTTGTGCTCTGTGGTTCGGAAAATAATTTTTGTGGGTACGTGTAATGTCATATATATTCTTCAGGTGAATTTGTGAGGGACCTGTTACTACTCCCATTGTACAGATGAAGAAACTGAGGTCCATGGGGTTGAGATGACTTATGCAGCTTCCCGGTTAGGAAGGAGGGCAGCTGGGATGCAAGCACAGTCTCTTGAACTCAGTCATGGAGTTTTCTCCACTCAATCACCGTGTTTCCAGGGAGTGTTCTGAAAGAGAGAAGGAATTTACTTCATGAGCCATTCTTCTTTCTGATCAAGGCTCCTTCCCTGAGTGGAAGAGACAAACAAAAACCCAAAATGCTGGTGCCTGAGCCGCAGGGAAGAGGCGGCATTGGCAGAGGGGGTGGTGCACACATGTCGTAGGATGCAAACCTCGCTCACGTCATTTCCACTCACCCTGCCTGCAGAGCCCAGCGGGAGAGTCAGGGATCCTCGGGCATTCAGCTCTGTCCCTGTACCATTTATGTACTCCTCGTGTAACCCATTTGTGCCCATGTCCTTGTCTTTATAAATGGGGGATATGGATCTCATAGAGAGGTACTGTGAGGATTGCTGGGGTGTACGATGCAGAGAAGGCGTTCCCCCCCTTCTCTTTTCTTTCTTTCCTTCCCTCCTTTTCTCCCTCCTTTTCCCTTCCTTTCCTCCATCTTTTCCTTCCTTCCTTCTTTCCATTCTTCCTTCCCTCCCTCCTTCCTTTTTCCCTTCCTCTTCTCTCATAGCATCTTTCTTCTTTGCTTCGTCTTTAGCTTTGAACACAAATCATCTACGCCCCTTCATCTGAGGAGCCTGAGGTGTGGGACGCACCATGTAGTCTCCCATCATGGAGTCGGTCGGGTCACAACTCTCACAAGCGGAGGTCTGCGGGCCGGGCCATGTGTAGGCATTCAGCCCTGGCCACACGACTGCTAACTGAGGGGCACCCTGGACATCCTCCATCTAGGACCACTGGGACAGTCCCCTGGTGCACCTGGTCTGCTGGGGGGAAGGGAGGCCCCTTCCCAGCCTCAGGCCTCTGGGCTCTGACCAGAGGTTGCCCCTTTCCTTCCCCACCCAGAGGCAAATCTTAGTGCCTGGCACTAAAGACTCCCCAGACAGAGACAGCTCAGTACTACTGCTTCCTGGGTCCCCCTCCTTCCACGGACGGGTGGCCCCCCTCTCAGGGCCAGAGGCTGCCTGGACCCTTCACCCCGCAATGACTTAGACATTGCCACGCTCTCCTAGAGCCCCTCTTCTACCCCGGGCTCCTGACCCTTCCCACTCCCGTCCCTGGACTGCACGGACCCTCCAGAGGTGAGGGGCTGGTGGCTGTTCCCTTTTCGTCCTGTCGGATGTTCTGCTCCTTGGGCGAATTGTTTTCCTCCCCGCTTGGCCCGGGGCTGACGGCTGACACACTCACCCGCACTGATGAGCCAGGCCAGCTGGTGCGTCGTGAGGGTTTTCTGTGCTCCTCTGTGTGTGTTTCTTTTTAAACACATGATCAATACTCTCTCCGGCTGGGCCCACACACACTCCCTATTGTTCTCCTGTTTGCATTGTGCCCGAGTCCTGGTCAAGGACTCAGGCACACTGGGGAAGACAGGCTTTCCTGCAGGCGAGGTCTCAGCCAGGGGTGAAGGGGGACCCCCAGCAGGCGCGGCTCGCCCTCCTCACTCTGCGCCTGCAGCTCCAGTTCAGCGACTTTGTCGACGCCAGCAGTGCCCTCCGGGAAGGCCCACCTGGACATCAGGCAGCTAGGTAAAGGTGGGGACTGCTGGGAGACTCCAGGGCAGGTCCCCTCCTCTCTCTGCTTCCATCTTGGTAAAGGAGGAGGAGTCAGCTCCCAATCCCGGTGTGAGTGCCCTAGACCTGTGATTCTGGAAGGTCTCCTGGGGCATCCTGAGAGTATGACCCTCCTAGTGTGAGGGACGCAGGAGACACTTCCACAAGGGCCTGGGTCCTGGAGATGGGCAGTGCAGGTGGGCTCCCAGAGAGGCCACAGCCACACAGGCTTAAGGCCCTGCCCCTCTGCACAGTCCACTGGGGTCTGTCTGCTTCTTTTGTATTAAAAGAAGCTGTGCTCCCTCCGCCCACCTCTACCCAGCTCCAGTGACTGGGCACTCAAGTGCAAACTGCAAAAAAAAAGTACTCAACATGTTTCTCATATGCGGGCATATGTTTACAGAGGGTGCCAAAAAATATATACACATTTTAAGAAAGGAAAAACCTTGTATCAAAATTTTCATACTCAAGTCACGTTTGACTTCTGCAATTAGGAGAGATATAAGAAACAATATACAAGATAACAAACATTATCAATATACAGGGAGGATTACAATTTTAATGCAGTTTTTCCTTTCTTAAAATGTGTATACCATGAAGACTATGTTAACCAGTTTGATAAAAACATTTTAAATGGTATATAAAACCAGCACATTGTACCCCATGATTGCATTAATGTACACAGCTATGATTTAATAAAAAAAAAAAAAGGAAAGAAAGGAAAATGTGTATACATTTTTTGGCACCCTCAGTATGTGTGTATATATACCCTGACCCTTGAACAACTCAGAGATCAGGGGTGCAGCCCCTCCTCCCTTGCAGTTGAAAATTCACACAGAACTTTTAACTCCCTAAAAATGTAACTCCTAATAAACAGCCTACTGCCAACCGGAAGCCTTACCAATGATAGAAACAGTTGATTAACACACATTTGGTATGTTATTTGTATTATATTGTAAATCCTTAAAGTTAGTTCGAGAAAAGAAAGTTATTGAGAATCATATGGAAGAGAAAATACATTCGTTAAGTGGAAATGGATTGTCACAAAGGTCTTTATCCTTGTTATTGTCACCCTGAGGAGGAGAAGGAAGAGAAGAGTCAGGATGGGCCTTGGTCTCTCAGGTGGCAGAGGCAGGATAAAAATCCACGGATAACTGGATCTGCAAAGTCCAAAGCCTGCTGTTCAAGGGTCAGCTATATATATCTCTACATATGTGTGTTTTAAAAAAATAAACAGATGCTAGTTCAAATATGTTTTTTTTCATGACTCATGCCAGCATTTAGATTTTTCCTAATGCCTTCTTCTGACTAATAGTGTCTTGTGAAAATCTCAGACAGACCAGGCTCCAGAGAGATTGTCTGGTTCTTCCCCAAGTTCATGAATTTGTTTTGTTTTGTTTTTTTCTATTCTCAAAAAGCTGTTGTCATAATATCTCGTTTTTACTGAGAATTTATTATGTGCTAGATATTGTGCCAAGGGTGTGACATAGGCTGTTTTATTAATCCTTGTGATGTGTATGTGTTATCTTCATTTTATAAAAGGTCAGAGAGGTTAAGGAACTTGTCCAGGATCATACAGATACACAGGTAGCAAGTGGGCAACCCCTAGAATCAAGCACTGGCCTTTCTGGCCTCAAAAGTCCCTTCTCTTTTAGACTTTCTCTTGGGTCCCCTATTTCAATGTTCAGCAACCCTGCCTCAGAGCCAAGTCTCAATTTCCAGCCCTGACTCTATGGTCTCCTGGGGGGGAAGAAAAAGCAATAAATTTTCCAAGCTTATTTTACCCCACTTTACAAAATTATCATGAAGATTAAATAAGATATGTTCAAGAAAATACTTTGAAACTATAACACATTCTAGAAATATTTAGTATCAAGTTTTACTTTGACACTGGCCAAGACAAAGAACAGTTCCCTCTGTGCATGGACAAAATCCTCCATCCCGTAGCAATGCCTGCATCTCTGCCTAGTCATCCCTGCTCCTGCCATGATGGTGTGAGCCGGAAGCCTCCCCTGGCACTGGCCTCGGCAGCAATCTCCAGCTCCTTTCCTCCTGAGGCTCCCTCTGGACTCAGAGGAGCCTGGAATGGCTGAGTCAGCTGCATTTCCTTCCGTCTCAGGGCTCTCATAAACCTGTTACTGAAATTGGCTCCATAGTACCTGTAGGTTTGCCTGCCATCCACAAATCCCCTGGGGTGGCCCCATTAATCACATTTGCTCTCTCTCCCCTTGCTGGTTGAGGACAGCTGCTAGGTGCATGGAGCCTTTGTGTGTGTAGGTGTGTGTGTGAGAGTTTGTCTGTCCCCTGGGTCAGCCGGGGACTAAGTTCTCCTGCAATGAAAGTGAGTTAGTTGCTTCTTTCCTGATAACCATAATCCATCCCACTTCTTCCACGGAAATGACAGGTCCCCCCGAGTGATGCATCTCCATGACTGGGAAAACTCGGCTATTTTATTCCTTCTCTAACAGGGAGCAGGTTCTGCGAACTATCCTGCAGCTGCCTGCCAGGCCCCTCTGCTATAAGGAACCCCCTCCCCTATTTCGTTCCCTGGTTTCTGGGACTCCCCACAATGATCTATGTGGATTTCAGAGCCCAGGAAACACCCTGCCCTGTTCTGCCCTCATTTGGAGGTGGGATGTGCCAGAGCCTTTCAAATCTCTCCACCTAACAAAATGCCTTCCAGGCAAAGGATCCTGAATATGTTCCCTAGTGGGGGGCCTGGGGACACTGCCCAAAGCAGCCCCACCACAGCACAACATTTCTTTGAAATCTTATATTTTATCGGAGAAATTTATGTAAATTTTGCCTTCCATCCCATAATATATAGCTATTTGTTTTAATGTAAAAATGTTTTAACCACAAATCTTCAAGTAAAATTGATGCCCCAGGAAGATACAACTTGTTTATTCTCCACCTTTATACCGCCTAGTTTGCCACTGCATACCCTCAGGGGTACCAGTACTCTAGTTAGAGAAGCAGCTGCAATAAAAATAACAACGAAAAAGAGTTAGTCTTCACAGCTTCCCCTCTGCAGTCTTCTGAAAAAGATCCTCCGTCTGTCCGCTTAGCTCTTCTGTCTTCTGGACACCAGGATAATGGGGAGAGAGGAAAACCAAGGGAGCTGGAGGGGCTATCCTGACCCACAGTGTCTGGACACTTCAAAATGTTTGTTGAATGAATACTTTTCCCCTTCGTGCTCAGTGCACCCTTATCCTTGAGAATCACATCCTAATCGACAAAGACAGCCTTTTCCTCCGTTCCTAATCTTACTACTAGGCTATGAAGGTCATAGCACAGGCATCTTTTCTACTTATCTGTGTATCATTTGCACCAGCCTCGGAGAATGAAAGGAAGCTTCTTTTTTTTTTTATAAAGTCATTTGTACATAGATCGGGGGACCACACGAAAGGAAGCTTCTTTAATAAATTAGGATGTTTTTAGCAGATTGACCCTGAGAAATTTAGGAGTAAACAAACACTGCTCTCTGTATTCTAAATTGTCTCAGGGAGAAGGCCAGTTAAGAAGGAAACTGATGTTGGGATTGAATAGGCCAAAGAAGAGAAGTCTCCAGATTATAGAAAACAAAAATGAGAGGATTGATCTGGCTGAGAGGAGGCCTTTTGGCTGATCCAGGGATTCAATCTGGATTGGCAAGTAGAACTAACTGGTCACCGGTTAAAGTCCTCAGAGCCCAGCCAACTCTTTCTAGAACAATTCAGAAGCATCTCTTTGCCCAGAGGCAGGGGTTGGGGTGGGGGTGGGGGTACACTAGGTGAGATGCCACAGCCTCCTCTCCCTCCCTCCCCTTCCACTACCACACTATAGTCCCCAAAAGGTATGACTGTAGGAGAGATAAATGCTGGGACTCAGAGGCACAACCTAATATAATATTTGCAGTATTTCTTAGACAGACAAGGGAAACATCCAGCTCTGTGATTTCACTTGATACAACAAAGCCGAACCTTTATCACACAAGCGTACGAGGGAGCCAAGAGTGAGAGGGCTGTAAACATCTCAGAGCAGCTCTGCAGACAGCCCCGTATGGAGACACATTTCAATGGGGGTGGCAGGGGTAGGGAGGAAAGAGGAAGTTTGCCAAGTCACAGGCACTCTGATTTGCAGGGAGCATAGCGTGGATATTTCAAATCATTTCCTTTTCGTTAGTACCTAATCTCCCAGCTGTTCTCTGAGCATTGGCTCAAACGCTGGGAAACAGTCGGCCTCAAATGTAAAAGCCACGGGGCTCCTTTAAATTATGTTGTCTTGCAACAATGATGTGTCATGTCAACACAAACTTGTGTACAGCTTCTGGGAGACAGGAATTTTGTCTGATGATGAATTTAAAGGAAAATGAACCATTTTTATCAAGGTCACTTAAAACTAAACATAGTTTGGGTTCTGGTCTTGTTTAAGGACTCGGATGTACTGGTAGGAGGTTTTTCATGGCCATTGTTCCTGATCCCTCCTGCATCTCCTCTGAGCCGTGGGGGTCTGCTAGGAGCTGCCGTTCATCAGGGAAATAGAGTCAACGTCTGGCAACAGAGCCCCAGATGGAACTTTGTTCCATTCACATTAATTGGAGCTAGTGCTTTGAGTGATTACATATGCCCGTTCATATAAATTAACTCATTTAGCCTTGTGAAACACATTGTATCAGCTCCAGTTTTTTCCCAGGTGGAAACTGAGGCTCAAAGGGGTGAAGCAAATTGCCCAAGGAGCCTATACCAAAAAGCCATGCCACCGGGATTTGAATGAAGGTTTCCAGTGTCAGAACTTGGGCCCTTGCTATTCTGACAGGAGCTCTCATTCAGCATTCATGCATTCATTCATTCCTTTATTTATACACTCCACCAACAGGCACCGGGCATCTACTGTGTGCCAGGCACGAGGGACACGATGATGACTTAGACATGTTCTCTGCACTAAAAGATGGCAGAATACTCGTGGAACTCACAGTCTAGTCTTGAAATATTTATTCAACAAATATTTAACATTTAGTAGAACAAACAGCTGCCCTGATTAAGCACAGTTCTCGAGCAGTTGTTTTCAGAACGTCCCCTTGCTATTGTTGTAGGAGTGGGTGGCATCCTCTGTTAACCTGGAGAAGACCTCATCTCTGATTTGTTAGGTCTGGAGTGAGGCCTGGACATCGTGCTTTTTAGAAGCTCTATGAGTGTATCACCCAATGGCCAGCTGAAAACCCATGCTAAGAGGACACACTTTTTTTGGAGATGCAAGTTAATTTTGCTTTCCTAATTTGTATCTTTTATTCAGAGTTTTAAAAATAATGAAGAGGCTTTCACCCTATGTTTTATGATTTCTTGGATTATGACATTACACAGACCCGCAGTCTTAGAGTAGATGTTAGCTGGCCAATGTTACGTATTTGCCAGCGGTTGACTTGGTTGGGGATTCATCGTAGATCCTTCCAGGCCTTGTGATCATCCAAAGAGTATCATGTAAAGAGCTTCATCCTCCCCCTTCCACTGCTTTGGAAATGTCACTGATGCTACCTCATCCATTCAACACTGCCAAACCTTTGCCTCAACCCTGCACCTGCTCTCTGTCCTCTGGCCTCTCGGGCCTGCTCTCACCTGGTGGACACACACCGTTCCTCTGGCTTGGAAGAGCCTGGGCCTGCCTTGAGCTCTCTTTACTCAGTCCTAATTCCTTGAACCTCTAGCTCTCTTTTTGAGATCAGAATAATGATTTAAAAAGGAAAAGAATAAAGGATAGCAGTGACAATATTCTCTCTCTCTTTTTGTTCTTTTTTTTTTTTTCTTTTCTTTGCTTCTTATACACATACTTTGGTGCTTAGGACTCATAATTCATCCCAGGCCTTCAGTATCTGTCTCCCCTTTCTCTTCCCCCTCTCTTTTCTTTTTAAATTCTACCCATCATTTAACCCCAAACAGAATCACCTAAAAAAAAATGGAATCTGGGGATTATCAGTCCAATGATTATTGTTTATTTTTTGTAGACAGTACAAGTGAAGCCCAGAAAGGGAAAGTGCTTTTCCCAAAGGCACACAGCCTCCCAGGTCCATTAACTAGAACTGGAACCCAGAGCATCTGAGTTATCTTCCTAAGGTTAAAATGAGAAGACTTCGTATTTGTGTCAAGGCCCATCCTAAACACACAGATTTTAGGAGGTCAGATGGCCAGGGCTGCCACCTCCCTTCTCATGATACTTGGACAACTTCTGTGGTAGAACCCGGTAGCAGACAGGTTCCGGGGTGGGTCAGACCCGCCGTGCACTCAGGCAGCCAGCCGGCCAGGGGGTCATTAGCATTCAGGAACTATGCCAAGCCCCTGCTCCCTGTCTACTGCCATGCAGCACGTGTCACACTACATGACAAGAGTGTCCCTGGCTGGAGACGGGAATCAAAAGCAGGGCCATCCCTGCAGCTGCAGGTTAATAGTGGACGAATTACACACTTGGAAAACAGTTTTCCCCTCAATGCATTATCTGGACCACTTCAAAGCCCTTTGTCTGGGCTAAGCTGGCTGAGGGTGATGTTTGCAGGCCAGGGACTTGCAGAAAAGATGTATTTTCCGACAGGGAGAAGGTCACCTGGGCAGAGGCCATTACAATGTGCTGCGGTCAGGTCGGAATTTCCCGGATCCCGATCGATGTGGTCTCAGGGCATTACTCAAGCATTGGAATTAGAGTGCTGGCCAAGAAAATGCTCTTCAAATTGGTCGACAAGTCACACACCTTGGGGAAGTCACTCTCTCATTTACCTTCAATTCCTCAATGCTTGAAGCGAGGCTCCAGGGGTTGGAAGATTTCAGGAGGTCAGAATAGCACGCTCAACACCTGGGGTACAGTGGATCGAGCTGGTGCGAGGGAAGCTCAGCAGGGACAAGTCACAGACACTCTGATTTGCAGGGAGCATAGTGTGGATATTCCTAATCATTCCCCTTTCAGTGCTCTGGGTCTCAGTTAACCCATCTACAAAATGGGACTAAGAATACTTACCGATTGGCATCTCTGAGACATTACACACAGCAGGCATAAAGCTCTTTGCAAACTTAAAAGTGATGTTATCTCTTGAACATAATTATAGAAAATGAAAGCCCATGTCCATCAAGTCCTTCAGATGTGTGTAGGTATGAACAGAATGGGTTATAATCAGGCCTCTCGGCAACCTCATAAAATTAATATGAGTCAAAATAATCCAAACCAAGCTCAGAACTGTGAGTGTTGCTTTCAGGTGGTGGTTCTGAGGCATTGGCTCCGTGTTAGGGAACAGTCTGTCTTGCCCATCCCATCTGCTCTGAGATGTGTGTTCCAAAAGCAAGCTGACCCCATAATCTAGCCCTGATTTTGGGTAGTAGTGGAGTTGGGTTGACTGACCTATAGATGTCTTGGTTCTGGAATGCTGCAAACCCTTGCTTTTGTGGTGCAATATCAGACCTGTGATCTTATGGATGCAATGAACTGCATCTGCCTCAAGAGATTTAGAACTGACTAGCTCATTAAACACCTTGCAAAACACACTTGGGAATGGTGAATTTCAGAGGTTTCTGTTCACAGGAGAAAGTGGGGAATAGGTGAAAAGTGCCTGAACTATCAAGTTGTTACAGCCAACCCTTTGTCCATCATGACCTTGAGTCCCTAAGTCAAATACAAGGGATGATTCCAGCCTGTAAAGATGCAGATGCTCATGTGTGTGGTGACAGCCCCACACTGTGCTTGCTCCCCGCTAGCCAGCCCCCACTTTGATCTTGTTCTCCAGCTCCCATCCAGTTTCTGTGACTCTAGTCATCCATCACTGACCTGTCCTTTGTTTCCTGATGGTCTGTCCAGTCCCAGACCCTCAATTTGCCTTCAAGATCTTTCTTTCTCTTTTTTCTTTTTTTTTTTTTTTCCAGTTTTGGCTGGAGCCGGGTTTGAACCCACCACCCCGGGTATATGGGGCCAGTGCCCTACTCCTTGAGCCACAGGCACTGCCCAAGATCTTTCTTAGATTCATCCTGCCAACTCTGTCTCCCTAGCTTCCTTCATTGGTAACAAGGGGGTCACAGAATCCCCTTGCCCACCATAAAGCTGTTTATTCAGGCACAAGTCATTTCTACCATTGACTTCTGTGTTGTTAAGACTCTGAGAAGGGGGCGGCACCTGTGGCTCAAAGGAGTAGGGCGCCAGCCCCATATGCCAGAGGTGGCGGGTTCAAACCCAGCCCCGGCCAAAAAAAAAAAAAAAAAACTGCAAAAGACTCTGAGGAGGGAAGTGAGCTCCTTCGACTCTGAATGTCATGACACTATCACATCATGGAATATTCTCGCTGGAAATGCCTTGATATCCCATCCTTTTTCCTAATGAACTATCATGAGGAACTATAATACATAATCTAGGTATTTTAAAAGATGGGGACTGGACTGGGTGTGGTGGCTCATGCCTGTAATCCCAGCACTTTGGGAGGCCAAAGCAAAAGGATCACTTGAAGATTGGAGTTTAAAACCAGCCTGGGCAAGATAGCAAGATCCTGTCTCTACCAAAAAATAAAAATGTTTACACAGGCATGGTGGCACACACCTGTAGTCCTTGCTACTAAGGAGGCTGAGACAAGAGGATTGTATGAGCCAAGAGGTTTGAGGCTACAGTGAGCTGTGATCATGCTTCTGCACTCCAGCCTGGGTGACCTGGCTGGAGAACCTGTCTTAAAAAAGGGGCGGCACCTGTGGCTCAAAGGGGTAGGGCGCCGGCTCCATATGCTGGAGGTGGCAGGTTCAAACCCACGCTGGCCAAAAAAACAAAAAAAACAAAAAACAAAAAAGCTAGGGGCTTCTCTGAGCTGGACTCATTTCTTCCTATTCCTGGGGGAGTAAGGTTCTTAGACACCTAGCAACTTCATTGAGCCTGATTGGACAACCATTGATCTAATCCATAGTCTTGGAGTCACAGAGAGGTGAAGTGGCTTTGGGCTGAGTACACAGCTCTGTGTAGTAAAGCTGAGATTAGTAGTTAGAGCCCTCATCTTCCAAGTCATCCCCCATTGCCTACACTTCATCGTCATCATCTTCTTCATCCTTATTTTCATCGTAATCATAAAAGTCCTCAATCTTTTATGAACATTGTCTGCTAAACCAGCTTCCACTTGTCACTGCTGTCAACTCGGGACATGATCTGTTGAGCCCACTGTGGTGTGCCCTCTAGTGATTGTCAGCATAGTAGCCCAGGAAGGAAGGAAGCAGAAATGGCCTGGTTAGGAAGAGGTCTGGATGGAGAGGCAGAAGATGAGAAGGGGCTTCCTGGTCCTGCTACTTAGTAACTATTTGGGCCTCGCTTTCCTGACCTGCAAAGTGGGAGAAACATCATCCATTTCAAAGATTTATTTGGAGAATCCAAAGAAGTGGCATCCTCTAACGTGCTTGGCTGCTAGGCCCTGGTGGGTGCTCCATGAAAATGCCTTCAATTTGAATGGGAGACCGGTGGGGAGCCAGTCTGTGGAGCTCCCGCTTTGCCTGAGTGGAGCCAGCATTTCCATCAAAATAAACTCCGCTTCTTTCTTCTGCATTAACATTGCCTTCTTTGCCTCCTTCTGTGGACCTAGCTGAAAAATAAATAAATAAACACGGGATGGGGTAAGAGGTTGAGGAAGGGATGTGGCAAAAGACAAAGAAAGAAAGAGAGTGGGAGATTGATTTCTGGGCAGAATTTATACCTTTTTGGTTTTTTCAAAGGTAAATGAATAGATTGTTGTTGTTTTTCAGCCTGCCGCTGAGAGTGTGCTTGCACCTCTGTTATGTATAGACCCTTTTAAAGGCTTCTGGAAGCAATCCCTAACATTTTCTATAGGTGCAGACAGATAATTGAATGCTTTCAAAGACCACTGTGAGGCAGGGAAAGTTCAATTTTGCTGTGTGCTGGGGCCTGCGTTGACTGAGCCTGCCGCATGTGTTTTCCCGGGGAAGTTGAATTTCTTTTTTGCTTATCTTCCCACTACTGCCCCTTCACCCCTCGTTCTCCCCATCTCTGATGAAGCACTTAGACAGAGGACAAGAAACAATATATAATCGCCCCAAAGTCACACCAAATAAACACAGCAAAAGCTCCCAGCTTCTGCTCTGGCTGCGAATGAAAAGCGCTGCCTCCTGGCTGTAGGGCCTGACGGACAGGGGGCCTTTCCGCCTGGCTATTATTAGAGCCCGCGTGGCAGAAGCCCAGGCAGCTCTGGGCGGTGGGGGGTTCTTGTTTTAATTTGTTGCCTGTGCAGGCAGAACACAGCGACATGGGGAGAGAGGAAAGGGGAATTTTCTCCTGCTGCTCTTTCTTCACACAGTAGACAGCCGTGTGTGCGTGTGTGTGTGCTGGCATGAACTGCGCATGTCTGTGTGCGTGTGTGTGTGTGTGTGTGTGTGTGTGTGTGTGTGTGTGTGTGTGTGTGTGTGTGTGTATGTGTGTGTGAATGTACGGGTGCATGCAGGGGCCACGGCCTGAGTGTGCCTCCTGGGTAGAACAAAAATGTGCTGCATCCAGGCAGGAATGGTTCCTTTTAGAAAATGGCAGGGGGGTGCCCAAGGGTTTGAGATAAAGAAGCAAAAGAAGCCCACCCCTCCAGATTCATGGCAAAGGCGACACACATTGACCATCGATCTGTACAAATGACACCAAACTTAGTTCTCACAGCTACCCTTTCGGATATTATCTTTCTGGTTTTACAGATAAAGAAACAGACTCAGAGATACTGAGGGAATTACCTAAAGTCTAGTTCAACTGGGCTCTGATTTTGTTGCAATTTCTGCTATATTTGATGTATCCTACAGAAAGGAAATCTCTTAGGGTCTCAGATCCAGGCCCTGGGTTGTTCCTCCAGGTAGACGGGGCAGGGCAGTGACACAGTGCCCCTCATGGAGGCTTAGAGAAAGTAGTGTCCCCAAAATTCCCACAGTATCACTCTTGTCTCCAGTGACTACCTGGGGAGGGTTGGCTTGCCTGCTGTGTGCCATTCACTTGACCAAAAGCCTGAAGTATGTGTTCCTGTCTCCTCATGCTATAAATCAGAGAATGTAACTCATCTACTCAAGGTCACCAACGGCCAGGAACTAGGCCAGGAACTAGGCCCCTTCCTTAAGCTAAGTGGCTTTATCTTCTCCAAGGGTGTGGGCAGGTTATACCCCATGGTGTCTTTGTTCCCTTTCGGCCATCCCATTTCTGCTTCTCCAGGCTGGACTGAAACAGTACTTGTTCCAAGCTATATTTCTATGCCCCAAGGAGAACATCAGTCTACCCAAGAAATGCTATTTTCCTGACTTTGCTGTGGGCTGTCTTGTTTCCCCTGTTGTAATGCAAACTCCTTGAAAACAAAGCTCTGTGGCCAAGGGGTTTTAATTTGCTTTAACCTTCACCAAATCTGAGATTTCTAGCCACACTTACTAAGCACTTATCATACCATGTGCTGTGCTAAGTTCGTCACATTTACCATTTCACATCATCTTCACATTAGACCCAGGAGGTAGGGATTATCATTATTCCCATTTTACAGATGAGGAACACACACTCACACACACAGTCACATACACACAGTCACATACACAAAGTGGTGAAGAGGCCTGAGACCTTCAAGACCCTGCTTCCTTCCAGTTGTTCCTGGGACCCAGCCATAACCTTGACCATGTATTTCTCTTCCTATAATCTATTACCATTTAGCTATTGCTTATTCCAGTTATGTTTTGTTGTTTTCAACCAAAGCTGATCTAATGCTTCTATGAAGTAGTTCAAGATATCTCCAGTGGTCCTCTTCATAGGGGAAGATCTTCACCAGATCTTGGTAGCAGCACTGGGAAACTTGTAATTCACCCAGCTAAATTGCCTCTCATTCCTGAGAACTGGCCCTTGTTTTTGGACCTGGCTTTGATGCTTGTCTTCTTTGTCCACACTCAGCTTGTTTCTTCCCCCAAACTGACTCCAGTGGTTCAAACTGCCAGCCCCCAGGTGTATCCAGGCACATCAGAAGTCACAGGGCCCATGTGGCTTAGTCTTCAGGAAACCGAGCTGAGATAAGGTAAGAGATATTCTTCTTGGGAAAGACCTTGAACTCAGACTACTTGATGACATGAGGTTCCCAGATAAGAGCCCCCCAAGTAGAGAGGGGTCACTTGCTTCTGCTCTATGACAGCCTCCTATCCCCCTAAACACATCTTCAGGAGCTACTGATTCTCCTTACTAACCATCATTTCACTCTTATGAGACATGGTTTCAGGACACAATGAAGCTCTTTTGTGCTAAGAGGTAAATATACTTTAAAGCAGTGATTTGTACTTAGGGTGCTGGAGAAAAAGGAGTAACACACTTGAAGTTTCTGGGGGCCATGTGCTTGTATGGTGAGAAAATGTGTGTGTAATATATCAATTGTTTCATAATATAAAATATAGAGAAAGTTTAATGTAGTGGTTTTACCTGATTGGGGGTATGTGGAAAACAGAATAAAAATGTATTGAGACACAGATTGAAAAAAGATTGAGAGCCACTGCACATTTCCTTTGACATTTTTAATAAGGTTTAACTTATGTATAAAGTATGCAGGTAATAAGTGTACAGCCCATTGAAATTTTACATATGTGTGTATCTGTGAAACTAACACTCAGATCAAGATTTAGAATATTTCTAATACTCCAAAGATCTTTCATGTGTTTTCTTCCCGTGGATATACTACACCACCTACCCCTCAGAGATAACCATTATTCTGACTTCTAACTACCATAGATAAGTTTCACATGTCTTGGAATTTCATGTAAGTGTAGCCACATAGTACATATCTTTTGGTGTCTGGCTTCTTTTGCTTGACATTGGATCCGTGAGATTCATCCATTTTTCTGTGTGAATGGAACCCTGTCCTTTTTCATTGCTGCATAACACCATGAACATACCACTGCTGATTCTACTATTGATGGACATTTGGGCTGTTTTTGGTTTGGGCTTCTTAGGAATAAGGCTGCCAGGAACATTCTTGTACATGTCTTTTGGGAGATATAGGCACTCATTTCTGTTGGATGTTTTATGCTCAGGTGAGTCACAGAGCATAGGTGCAGTTAGTTTTAGTAGAGACTGCCAAATCGTTTTCCAAAGGATGGTATCCACTCTTCAATCTAAAAGTTTCATTCATCAGACAGTCATTGAGCACCTATTATGAGCCAGGGTCTCCACTTGACATTGGGAATACTAAGAGGAAGCAGATACATCCATGGCCTAGAAGTGGCTAATAATGATGTCAAGAGGGGGATTTTTATATAATATGGTAAGTGCTGGGTGAGAGTAATGCCCAACAGGGAGTCCTTTGGGGTTCTAGGGTAGGCTCCCCAGACTTTGGATGGCGTTAACAGCAGTGTGGCCAGGTGAGGAAGGGATGGCATTGGGCGGGGGGGGGTCCTTCAGGGGCTCCTCTAGTCCTTCCAAGGTAGGGGCTGCAGCCTCTTTTCTGGCTGGAAGTCTCAGGAAAGGAGCATCAAGGCCCAGGCCAGGCTGTCAGGAGAGAACAAACGGCTGCCAACAGGAACAATGATTTAAAGGAGAAGGTTGAGACATCGGTGAAATGAATACCATTGACTTTCCTGCCATCCTGGAAGCGATTCATCAGGGTAGCTTGGCAAAGAGGGGTATAAATGCCCAGCCAGAGAGGCCAGGCCGGGCCCAGAGTGGAGGCCTGGGATGTGATGGCAGCTTCCAGAGCTGCCTCTGGCTGGGGCCTAGCCAACATTTGAAAAGTGTCAGTTTGGAAAAATCCCCAGAAAACAGTTTTGTAATTAGGGTCCCTCCTCTCCTGACGTGTGGACCCCTAAGAGGACATCCTCCCTGGTCACTTGCTATGTTTGCAAACTCTTCTGTGCCCCTGTTCTGAGGCTTTTCTCCAGGGTTGCCCGCTTGCTTTTCCCTTCTCCTCCTCTCCATCCCGAGTCTTGCCACACCAGGAGTTTGGTTCAAATGACTTATTTATTTTTGTAATGGAAGGGGGAGATTTAAGAGTGGGTTTGAAATGCCTACACGCCTCCATCCTCTCAACCTCTTTGCTACCACCCTCCCCCAGCAGCCGGAGGCCCAGAGGGGTGGGAAGCTGGGAAGTCAACAGGAACAAAAGTGGAGTGAGCTGCAGAGCACGTGAGTGAATGAGAGATTTTTATGAGTGAAATTTGCTCACAAGCTTCTTTAATAATGTTATTCATCTTTCTGTCAAAGTCGTCACATTAATGTAGCAGGAGAGATTTAGAGGAGATGAATTAAGACTTAAATACACAAAATGACTCGGGGAATATTTAAATACAATACATTTTATTTTGGTGCGGCATCCTTTGTCCCGGGTGCTGCTCATGACTCGTGCCAGGCTCTCACATAGCCTGGGAACCAGCAAGTCCCTCCCTTCTTTCCTTTCTCCTTCCCTCCCTCTCTCCATCCCTCCTGGTGCTTCATTCATCCAGTGCCTCTGTGCACCTAGAATGTGTGAATTAATACAGTCTCCATGGAGCACAGGTGGTCAGGATGGCCTGGGCACCAGCACTGGCTTAGACAGGCCACTTTCCCTTTGGGAAAATGCAATGAGTTGCACTCTGATTTTCTGAGAATGCAGAGAACCACTGCAAGGAACAAGGGGAGGCCAGCAGGTAGAGCTCTGCACCCTCTCCCATCCCTCCACAGCGGTTCCCAGCTATCTACCTTTACATCTTCGAGGGGTATAACAAAAAAGGCACTTCAGCTTTAAAAAAAAATTAAAAGGAGACGAGTTTATTTCTCCCTTTCCTCCTTCTCCTCTTTCCATTGTTCCTCCCTTCCACCTTCCCACTCTCCATCCCTCTTTCCTTTCCTTCTTTCATTCCATGAATATTTAGTTAGCCCCTTCTCTGGACCAAGCATTGTGTTAAGCATTTAGGGCAGTGGTTCTCCACCTTCCTAAAGCCACAATGTATTTTCATTGTTAAAAAGGGGTGGTGACCCATAGGTTGATCCACCGCTGATTTAGGGCGTGTCAATAAGTGAGTCTGATATGGCACCTCTTCTTCTGGTTGGACAGACCAACTCTCACATTCCCCAGTAGCGCAATTTAGAATAAAGAATATGTTCAGATGGGGTTAAGCAGAGAAAGCGTCTTGGAGGAGGTGGGCTTTGAAGCCCATCCGCCTCTCCATTTACTGTACACACTGGGCTTCTAGGCGCACAGAGCTAGATTTTCCACCATGGGAGTAGGGAGACTAAGCTTCAGTTACAGAGAGGGTGAACTAAGGACATTAGACTAGAAGCCAAAATTAGAGGCAAGGAGGACAGCCCAGATATCAGGCATCCACTCAATCCATCTTCCCCACTGTCTGACGGCACTTGAGCCAAGAGCAGGAGACATGGGGAGGCTGGGACTCTATTCCCTTATGACCATGCCCGCCCCCAGCCCCTACCATAGTTACCCCATCCTCACTTTGCTCTCCTATCTCCCCCCTTTCTCTGGTCAGTGTCTGGAGAAGGGGAAAACCCTACCCCCTATGCCAGCCTCTTCTGGCCTCTTTCCAAGCTGCTCTCCTGGACCAGAGGTAAAGCCTTTTGGCATAGTTCTCCAAATCCCCCCAAGACCACTGCTCTGGGTAGCAGGGCCTGAGACACCCCTCATCCTGACCTGGATGGGTTGCTCAGACAGAATCCAAATTGAGCCATAGGAGACATGAAGAAGAACTAGACCAGTGGGGGCCAAAAGAAACCCTGGTCAATTATTTTGTTCTACCCTTGAAATCTGGGTTTTTTAATTATGCTGTGTGGGTTTTAGACTCAAGAAAAAGAAAAATAGTCAGGTTACTGAGCTTAATGCAAGAACACAGAAATGAAGTCTTATGAAAATATAGGATTGGGAGGGCCTCAGGAGCCAACCCAGCCTTTCTGACAGGGTAACCAGATAATACCCCCAGTAGCAGGCATTGCCCCCAACCTAGGGCCCCTCATTACGGAGACTGAGCAACTTGATGGTTGCTCCTTGGCCTCCTGATACCATCAATGAACTCACCAACTGGTTCAATATGTCCCTTACACTCATGCTTCTAATTTGGCTTGTCACCATCTGGGACTGTCCACTGCCCATTGGAAAGGTTTAATGAACTTTTTTTTTGGAGATAGAGTCTCACTTTGTTGCACAACCTCAAACTCTTGGGCACAAGCATTCCTCTTGCTTCAGCCTCCCAAGTTCAGGTGCCCACCTCAATGCCTTGCTCAGGCTGGTCTTGAACTCCTGGGTTCAGGTAATCAACCTGCCTTGCCTTCCAGAGTGCTCGGATTAAAGGCCTGAGCCATTGCACAGGACCTCATTGGGAAGGTTTAAAAGCCTGACCCCTACACAGGCCACTGGCAAGATAGAGGTTGGATGCTCTGGGAACCAAGGCCCACCCTTGGTCCATTAGCTGTGGTGAAAGGGTGAGTTAGGTAGCCTGAGGCATAGAGAACCCCACATGAAAAAGCCTCAGAAGAAGGATGAAGCTTTGGGTGTGATGGAAGGGGTCCCTGGAGTGGGAGGCAGTGTGAAAGGCAGCTACCTGCAATAATCTCCAGGACACTAGGGAACAAGAAGGCATCCAAGGGAGGAATAAGAATCTAGAGACTGAGGCTTTTGGAATTTCAGTCACTCAGAAACAAGGTGTGTGATTCTCTTGACCTCAGAGAAAGAATCAGAACTCCTCAAGGAAAGAGCCTTTTTCTGTTGAGCATGTCAGTTTGCAGTGGTCAGGGAGAACACAGATGTCAGGGTAATGAAGCTTAGGAGGCCACCGACTCGGAATGTAGCACAAGGAAAAGGGAAGTCATCCCAGTCCAGGAAAGTTAAGAACAGGGGACTAGTGTCAAGTCAGTCGGCCCCTGTGTTTCTTCAGCCCCTCAGTGCCACTTGTGGAGAACATTCCAGCTGTGTTCCTCAATTCAGAAAGCTTCCAGGAAAAGCAAAATAGTCCACCCTCTTCTCTCCTTTGCCCTGGGTAGGGAGATCTGGCTATTACAAAGTCCATTCTTAAGTTCTTCCCTTTATAGGACCTGAGGCCAGACTCCAGGTAACATGCTAACCTCCCACAGACAGAGGTTGCTTCCATATCACGACTGTGTGTTGAAGTCACTTTTCTCAGTAGTAGACATGGGTGTGTGCTGGGACTGCTAAAGGTGATGTATTTGCAAGTCTGTTGTCTGGGGAGAAAACAATGGTCCCCTAAGAACTGCTTCCCCCAAATGAAATTGTATGAGAACCAAATATAGGAAAACTGGAAACTATTATCTTTTTTCCCTATCTCCCTATTGTCCAGTCAATGGATGGTACAAGGACCAGAGAAAGGTCCTCTTCAGCACTGCCAGGCTTCCCAAGTCATCAAGAGGGCATTGTTTTTTTTCTGAAGGCAAGAAAAGCATGAGATGACTCCATGAAGCCCTGCCAGGCCTGGCCCCACTGATTTCTATCTGGCAGAGACTGGCAGGGTCTTGGGGCCAGGATAGGCTGTCTCTGACTTCATGCAATAGAACCAGCATAACTTCACCAGTAGGTTAAGGTATGCCTCTAATACCCAGGCCTTACTGATTCTTGCACTGATAGAGTCTTCTACCCAATGTCTCTCTTTTAGGTATATGGAGGGAATCTTTCAACCTTTCCAAACAAGGCTGGCAAGCCAGGAATACATACATCTATTCTTGACCAGGCTTACTTCTTATTACCTCTGCCTGTCGGTATCCCAGCAGTAGGGTCAGTCCATCATCATTACTCCCAGAGTTATGGAACCCTGGACAGATGATAATCAGCAGCCTATTGACAGGGGTAAATTCAATTGGCTCTTGAAGGGCTTCTAAGGCAGCAGATAGGTGATTTGTATGAAAATGATTTGTAAAATATTTGTTGACATTGAAGCTATTATTCTATTATGATTGTTGTTGGGGTTGTTGTTATTGTTAATATGACACCCTGGCTACTCTCAAGAGAATTGATAGTAGGAATGTTCTTCAAAGATTACAGTCCCCTTGGAGACTGGCTATCTTCCAGAAATATCTATTTTTAATTCCACTAATGCTTTTCTTCAAGGAGGACGTAGTAGCCCCACCCAAAAAGGTAAATTACCTACCTAGAGTTCAGTCTCATAGCTTGTTGGACTGTCTGTTATAGGAATATAATATGAATGAACTTATTTCTGGGAATAAAATATACATTGTAATATAAATGTATAAAGTATAAAGGGTCTTGTCTTCCACCCCACCTTCCTACCACCAGCCTATGAATCCATGTTCCTGGTCCTTTGGCTAATTAAATACTAGATGATAAGCTGACAAAAACCTTCAATCCATGTGGCTTGGTGTAGTAATAAGAATGAAGAAACTTAGGTTAAAATCTTGAGATGCCTCTTACCAGATCTGTGCCCTTGGAAAATACTCTGGACCCTTGATTTCTTCATGTAGTATATAGCAATTGCTATGGTCTGAACGTATGTGTTCCTCCAAAGGTCATATGTTGAAATCCTAACTCCCAAGGTGACAGTCCTTTGAGAAGGTGATTAAATCACGAAGGTAGAACCTTCATGATGGTATAGAGTACCCTTGTAACAGAGACCCCAGAGAGATAGGTAGCCCCTTTTACTATGTGAGGCTAAATTCAGAAGGTACCATTTTTGAACCAGGAAATAAGTGCTCACCAGACACTGCATCCATCTTGATCTTGGACTTGCCAGCCTCCAGAACCACGAGAAATAAATTTATATTGTCAATAAGCTACCTATTTTATGGTATTTTCCTATCATAGTCTAAACAAAATACCTATTTTTAAAGTACTGTGGGGATGGGGGGACCAAATGAGATAATGAACATTCATCCCCAGGGCCTAGCACATAGTGAGAGCTTAGTTAATATCCACTGAATCAGAGTTGAAAGAAAGCTGTCCATGTAGGTAGGAGGAGGTAGGAGTCTAGGGGAAAGCTGGTAGGAGTATGTTCTTCACAGACTGAGGGCAGAGAATGGACAAGTCTACCCCGCATTTAGAGCTTGTCAACTGCTAATGAAGGAAAACCCAGCTAGAAGCCCAGTCACAGGACTTGTCAAATCCTCATGCGTGGATTCTATAAAAATCAACAACACTCTTCCATGGATTCATTAAAGCAAACAACCCCTCTTATTTATCAATGTTATTCACCCCAAGTGAAGATGACAACAATCAATTAAATAAACAAATCAAGTTTAAAAAAGCTTAACTCAAGGCAGACGTGATTAATTTCCTCATCATTGATTGACATTAACTATATTAGCCAGCTTTGCTATGGTAACAAACAACCCCTAAAATCTTAGTGGCTTGTATCCACAAGCATTTATTTCTTGCTCACAGTGTATGTTGGCAGCTGTGGGTGTGCTCCAGGAGTCTTCTCATTCAGGTACTTAGGCTGAAAGGGCAGCCCCTAATTTGGGGCCTACTGATTTGGCAATAGAAGGACCTGAGCGAGAGAACTGGCTGAACATGCTTTGTGCAGCTTCTGAACTGGCTTTCATTCCATTGGTCCCAGGGAGTCACATAGTTGATCCTGACAAGAGGGAGGTTGGTATACAGGGGCAGGGGCTGAGAGTGTAGGACATAGTCTATTTTCTGAAGCCCACAGCAAGTCAGAGGGAAAACACAAGGGTGCATAATGGTCTTAGAGGAAGGAGGGAGTATCTGGAGTAGCTATGCAACCCACCACAGTGGACTCCGGCCCTTTTCTCCTCACTCCATATACACCCACGTGCATTTCCATAGCATTCTCACTTAGTCTGTGTCCTATTTTATCTTCATGGATTGGTGCATTCAGCGGGGAATGATTCGCAGGACGTGCCACATCTGCGGGGGTCTTCCGTGCCATTCAGACACTGCCTGCTTTTTCCTTTATCTCTCCTGTTGGCTTCCTTTGTGCCTGCCCTTACTTGTCAGGACTTCCCTTCTCCCAGAATGGGCTCACTGAGATGACCTTTCTCACAACCCGGCAGCAGACATCAGCTACATTGATGACCTCCTCAGGTCCAGGGCAAAAGCTGGGCTTTCTTCCTCCGCCCCCAGGCACCCACAGGCTCCTGGGCAGAGCCGTCGGCTCCACTCCAGCATTCCCTTCAGGTTGGTGTCTGGAAAAACAGAATTTCTGCTTCAGGTAATGCAGCTGCTCCTCTCTGAATAATGCATACCATGCACTGCCCTGGACCAAGGACAAGCAGTTGAGAAATTGGGGAGCTTTCATTGGATTTCATTATTTTGCTTTTAGACCCGAGCATTTGCTGCTGTCAGGCATTCCAAAGAGGACAGGACAACAAGGTGCTCTGAGACAGGCAGGGAAGGTCAGTCATCCTTGGGGGCTGAAGGGATAACAGCGGAGGAGGCAGGGCCAGGACAGCCCTCCCCACAGGCACACAGCCTACAGGGGTGCCTCAGCAATCATGCTCTGTGGGGATGTAGGTAGACTTGAAATCCGGAGTAAACAGACTTTCTGGGGGACGAATGCCTCCATATACATCAGTTAGTGAAAGAGGAGAGGAGGACACATGGAGAGCTGTGAGATGACAATTAGGAGCCACAGTCAGAGTTCAAAGTGAAGGATCATCGTCAGGAGAGTAAATGGTCTTTGACCCCACTGAACAGGTGGAATTCAAGCCAATGAATTAGCCCAGCTTCAGTCACACGTCCTCCAGTCTCACCCAGGCTCATCCGCCCTGTAAGTCCCAACATATCCCACAGTTGATCCTGCTTCCAAGATGGCAGCCTTAACCACACCTGCACCTGTATGCCCACCGCCACGATGCACACGTGCTCTGCTCTGAATGGTCTGTTCTTCCCTGTCCCTACAGAGCACACACTCTCACCACTCCTCTCTGCCCATGTCCTACTGCTTGTTTACATACTGAAGCCCACATTGATCCCTCCCTTCTCCCCATTTCTATAATGACCTTCATTCATGCCCAATTAGGATTATTACTAATAAAATAATAACAGTAATAAAAATATCAGTATATTATTTCAAAGAATTTCCTCATAAGTCTTCATACTATGCTGCTCAGAGCTATAGGCTACTCATGGGTGCTTCAGGGCCACCCTGGGGACAAGGAAAGGCTGAGTAGGTGGGTGAGCCTTGTCCCCACCCCCTCCAACTACAGCAGCTTAGCTCTGATCTGGGTTTTATCTTACAGTTTCACACACAACTTTTTTGCTTTCAAAAGGATTGTACTATTGATTTGGAAACCACTGCATTTTTTTATTCCATCCTCACAAGAAGCTTGTGGGGCATGTAGGCCTAGGTATTATTACCCACCTTTTGCAGGGGAGGGACCTAGGCTCAGAGAGACCATCCCACCAAGAGCACACAGCTAAGGCAGAGGGAGAATCCCAGCTGCTGTCTTCTGTGTCTAAATTGAGTATCTTACAACCCATACTTGGGGTAGCCTATCTCTGTCTTAATCGCTAACTTCTCTCAGAAGCAGAAATTGCATTTGTAACGTTTGCCTTGTACGTTTCCGATTCAGAGCGTGGTTGTAGGCACACAGTAGGCACTTACTGATTATCTGGCCCTGACTCTAGGCACGCCCTCTTCTGGTGCCTTTCCCAGGCTCCACGTGCTCACCAGCTGGGTGATTTACAAGGCTGTACGAGGTACCTGGGCGCTTTATGTAATGAAAGGGATACTTTCTCACTCCCTTTCTCTTGCTGTTGACATGGTTACGAAATCTTATTATTAGCCCAGAGGATGGGGTAATAGGACATGACATTCACATTGTCACCATTTTAAAGAGCTGTAGTTACCTCCTGAGAATAATCTGTGTGTCCTAACAATAGTGCTGTTGCCACACGCAATGCAATCTCTGTTCTTTGCCTCCCTCCGTTCTGGCAATGAGGTGTTCCCACCAGGAGGACAGATCTGGTGTCCTTCTTACCCACTCCGGCCACACTGTGAGGGAACAACATCATCCCTGCCTCTGGGACCCCAGGAAGAGGCACATCGGGGACCCCCTTCAGTTAGGAGAAGGAGCTGAAGCCGTGGGCTGACTCACAAAGGAGGGGGGAGATAAATCGAGGTAAAATTGTTTCCAAATTGAATATTTTTCACTATTTTCAGTGTAGTGTCTGCAGTGCTCCAAGATGATCCCTCTCAGGGGCTTCAGAAAAGCTGTAAATAGAATGAATTGCTTTTAGGAACATATTCTGGTAGTTCATTTCTCAAGAAAATATATGCTAATGCATGTAGACTATCATTATTGGGGAGACCTATGTACCGACTCTTTTATGTCTATGAAGAGCCGGTTTCTGATTGCTAGCATTTTGCCAAAGACTTTGTCATGCGTGGGCTGAATATCTAGCAGGGAGAGGCGGATTCAGCCACGGCCACATGCTGTGTCTCTCCTAGGCCACAGTTGGAGGGGGGTCTTGGTTTGTTCAAGAGAAGTTTCTTATGAAACCAGAAACGGCGAAAGCATAGGTTTATCTAAGAACTCAACTACAAGCCAAACCGGTCCCGACTCCTTTGCAATCCTTGGGACTTCAGGGTAATTGAAGGGCAGGGCGGTCCCTACAGGGCAGAGATCCAGGAGCATGTGATGCTGCGCCCGGCCAGAGGGTGGCAGCACCTCCCACACGCCTCTAGAGCCTTCTCTTCTGACCACCCCAGGGCGTTTTCGTGGGCTCGCCTTCCCCGGGCCCCGCGAGCTTCTGCAGCGTTTTCTTCTGCCATGGCAAAGCGGGTTAAACAGCGCGCGGCTTTGCGAGGAACACAGCCAACAAATGAGATATCAAACGCAGCTTCCCATGTAAGAGATCAGACACTGGCGGGCGCACACGCCGGCGCTCTGCTGGAGCTCCTTGGCTCTGCAGCCAACTTCATTTAGGATTCATAAATACTTCGCACATACAGCCGCCAAAGGAATTTCATTCTGTATCATCTACATTCAAATGCAACAAAGTGCAAAAACGTAGATGTTAAAAAGAAGGAGGAAGAGGCTCTGAAGAAAGTCCAAGGCTCCGAGTGGCAGGTGTTTGGTAGCTGATGACTTGATAAAGTATTCCTCCATCTCTATGGAGGCAAGCCTGCCCCTGACTTCAGTTCACCTGTACTGGCTGGTGAATGCAGCCTATAATTGCTGACGTGGGGTATGTTGGTCAATGACACTGTGAAAAATGCCGAATTGGAACCTTGTCAAAGTGGGCATCAACTTTAAATGTGTGTTGGTACTAAAGACTCTCCTTCCAGCTTCTGGGGGCCTGGGGCCTTTTGAGCTCCTACTTGGGCCTCAGGTAGCAAATTCAAATGCCTTTGGGAACCAGTCTGGAAGATTCAAACTTGTAAAGTCAGGTAGTAAATGGAGGATGGCTGCCCAGCACAAAGGGGGTAGCAGTTACTCAGTTCCAGCTGGTTACTGCCAAGAGGGAATTGTGGTCAAACCTACGCATTTATCCACATAAACCAGAAATCTGTGTTATTTAAAACTATGCCACCTCCTGATTTTCAAATAATGAGCACTGATTTTTTTTTAAATTAAATACCAGGCATGTCTGACAAAACAATTCCAACAGATTACACCTTGGATTAATTCTGCCCTTAAACACCCTACTCAGTAGAAGACTTGTCTTTTCTGATGGTTTGAAACACTTTGATATGTGCCCCCCTAATTTTCCAGCTTTGATTTTTATGATGCGTTCCCTAGGTTTGCCCTGTTTGTTCAACAAGAGTGTGTGCATGTCAAGGGCAGGGGCACGTGTTTTTCCTCCCAATAGGTCCCACTCGCGGTAAGTGCTAGGCAATTTTTGGTGAGTTATAACCTAACCTACCCCTTTCCACAAAGGATATGAAGAATCCTATGTAAATGCACACACAAACAAAAAGACAAGAAATCATTGTGCACATCAGAGTAAATACTTGGACTTGGCTTTCTAACCAAGTGCCTGTGAGGCATGGTGCTTGGGTCAAGAATCTCAGGATAGCATCCAAATGTCTTCCTAAAGGCACAAGAGGATGCCTGGCACATGGGCAAAATTGATAAATTGTTTGTGGCCTGAATGAAGGACATGGAGAGTGTGATGGCCTTAGAGAAGGAGGCCTATAGACAGAAAGATCAGGGAGATCCTTAGAGTGGAGAACCAGAATAATGAATGGCTACTCTCTGTTGAGCCTCTTCGGTTGTAAGAGACAGAAATAGAACTAACTAAAGCTGGCTTAGGCGAAAAGAGGAATGTGTTGAAATGCTCTTACAATAATAGCCTTTCAAGCCGTAGAAAAAGAAGAGATTCATTTGGACCCACAGGAAAACCCAAACCAGATATATCACCATAACTCTTTCTATATTTCATATCTGCCTGTTCATTGAATTCAACTTCATTTTCTCCCTCAGAAGATAGGTTTCTCCCATGTATGAGGAAGAATCAGAGCTACCAAAAACCTCCAGGCCTCACATCTAACAACTTCTACTTCAGAGAGAATTCTTTCACACTCTTTCTTAGACCAAGATCAAAACCCTTGGGGAAGGGCTCTGTATACTTCACTGGGGTTCAGATGCCCACCTCGGAGCTGTCCCAATCTGCTATGACAGTCACGAGAGTGGGTAGCCATGACTGGCCTTGCTTTGGAAAGATATCCACATGTGAAGTAAAAACATGGCAGCTTTTACTCAATCCACATGGTTCGTTTTGTGGAAGGAACATTTCCAAGAAGATGGGGATAGGGACACTTCCTGGAAGAAGAGAAAGGTACTGTCAGATCACACATCCAGTAAAATGTCTACAAATATCTTCTATGAGTATCATCTCCTTTCATTTGTCTCTCACAAAACTCTGTGAGGGAGTGTAAGGGTGTCTCTAATTGTTTCCACCGAATCTGATGGAAACATGAGGTTCAGAGAGATTAAGCCAGTTAATGTCACAACGCTTTTAAAAATGTCCAGTTCAGAACTCAATCCAAATATATATTTTTTATTTCAATATAAATTTCAATATATTTCAACTCAATTTCAATATATTTCATTCCCTTATACAGGATGTGAGTGGAATGGTTGTGAGTTTCCAGAAAAAGAATCTCTCATTGCAAGATGATGCTTCTCTGAACAATGGAAAGCTGTGGCTGGGATGTCCTGCCATGGCTCAGCCCTATGAGTTGTTGGGATTTCCTGAGATATATGCAGCTAATCTCAGTGGCTTTTTCTGCTCTGTTTAGGGATTTTGTTTTCTATCCGAGATCCACATATAAAGCCTCCAGATCCATCCCTACCCCCACTTCTGATTGTGTAATTTGAGGTTTTAGAGGCACTTCTGCCTTGTGAGAAGGCTAGAGTCCTCTGGTCCAGAAGCATGACTGCCTGGTGGAAAAGAGGAACTGGAACAGGGAGAAAATCCATCAGAGAGTGCAGTGCTCACCAGATGAAGATGACCATCTCTACTTTGGCCAGTTGAGCAGCTCCACTTCCCTTTGATGGATGGCTCAACCCTACAGTGAGCATGAAGGCCATGGGGCTTGCTTAGCTGTGTCCCCAGAAGAGTCTCTTAGACTCACGAAGGCTTGTGACCTCCCCTGGTTTGGAGGGGAAATCATGAATACTCCTCTTTCTTTCATCCTGTTTGTCAACATCCAGAGAGGTAGTAGATCTAATTGATTCACATTAGATCAGCTAGGCTCCATCTCCAAGCTGCCTTGACTGAGTACAGTAAATACAACAGACTAGAAAGAACCCTCAGCACCAGGATTATATTGCTGGCAAAGACACCAATAATATATTAACAGTGTAGGATAATATAACACTAGTTATCAATCGAGAGAATCTATCACAAGGAGGAGGCAAGAAGGTTTGATTTCCCCTTCTGGATGAACCTCCATCCCTCCATCCCACAAAGATTCGCTGTTCCCTAGGTTTGTCCTCATGCATAATTCAGTGATCTGTGTGGCAGGAAAACATTTAGAAAACTTCTCTTGCCTTCTCCAGGAGGCTGGGGCAAAGGTGACTTACAGCCATTCATCCATGCAAGGAAAGCTATCTCTGCGGCAGCCCACTGGAAGAGACGGGGGCCGTGGCCTCTCTCATTCCCATTTGGTGACTTGCTTAAGGGTGACATAATGAATTGCTTTGACCCAGCCAGAGAAGAAAAATACAGGTTGAATGAGATAAATCGATGCCACCCCAGTCTTTCCTGCACCTCTGGGGAGTACGGAACTCTGCATTAGAGGTTTTGCTTTCTCAGAAGGAAGCAGTGGTGCTTTTATATCGCTGATGAGGGTGAAAGAATGGAGTCCTCTGGGGTGTTACAGGGAAATGTAAATGAATTGGGTGGTCCCTAATTTTAATCTATTATTTCATCCTACAACTTTAATGACCATCTTCTATGTTCCAGGCACCATGCTAGGTCCTGGAAATGCAATGCAAATCAACCTCTGAACGCTGAAAGTATATTAGGAGATACACACAAATATATAAACATTGCACTTTGCATTTCTGATGTCTGAGCTGTTGGAATGATGTATTCTTTTTATTTATTCTTCACATAGATATTTATGAAGCATCCAATGTGTGTCTGGGCCTGTACCAGATCCTGAGACTACAACAGTGAATGAAAGAAGACAAGTTTTCTAGGGAGGAGGATGAACAACAAAACAGTCCTCAAAATACACGCACCAGGTAGTTGCAGATTGAAAGAAGTCCTCCGAAGGAAAGACTGGATGATATAATAGAAAGTGAATACGGTGGGGGGTGGGGGAACGTAGGATAAAAATATCTCTCAGAAGAGATGATATTTGAGCTGAAATTTATGGACTAGAAGAAGCCAGTCATGTGAAGAGATAAAGAGGGATACTGTTGGCAACAGTGGTGTACTGGTAAATGTTTTACAGCCAGTTCTCTGGGGGAAAAGAAAGCCCTGATTTGTAGTGTTTGCCAGTTTCCATGGTGTAAATACTCCCACACTGCCAATTTATAGCTGCCAACATGATATCCCTGAATACAGGCTTGGGAAGAGATACAAACAATGGATTCACACAAGCCTACGTGAGCTGCTCCTAGCACACCACTGTTTGGCAGTCCCCGGCCATACTGAAGGGCAGAAGGGGGCTGGGTGCTGCTTGATGCTAAGAAGTCAGGCGGTCAGAGTGATGGACTAGAGGAAGTTCTTTGGAGCTAGAGGTTGGGGAACGAGGGTACTACATTCAGACATAATCACCACATAATGTATGGACACTATACCCTGCCACTCAGTGCCAAAGTCACCATACCTCATCCTTCTTGATCCCATTTAAAAATCACAGAGATATTTTTATTTAATTTAGCAAATGCAATCGTGTGTGTGTGTGTGTGTGTGTGGACAAAATATGTTGTTGTGGGTACAAAAATGAGAAATACAGAGTCCATAGTCTCACAGCACTGAAAGACAGTCTGATAGAGAAAAAGGACAAAAAAACTTTTTAAACTTCTAATAAAAAATAAATTATAGAGACCAGGAAAGAAAAACACAAATAGATCACATGTGATATAAAGAGCAGATTTCTGTAGTTTGATGAGACTCGGAATTTTTCAGAACAGAATTTCCAGGTCAGATAGCCAAGATAAACGTTTTCCTTTGGTTCACAGTAGGAAAAGATATCTGATAAGAATTGGTCTCGTTACTTTTTTGATAATCACGTGGTCCACCCCATCAATGACGCACCAGGAGGCACCCGGGAGGTCAGCTTATAGAGTCTGGACATTGACGGTTTCAAAAGCCAGGAATCTAGAACCCAGAGAGATGGGTAGTACTGGGGAGTTATCCATCCATAAAATGCTGTAATAATACCCAGAGATGTAAGGAAGTGGGTATTATCACCTTCTACTTGGCATGCAGATGCAGCAATTTACAACATGAAGTTTATATAAAAGGGATTGTTCTCTCTGATTGGCATTTGGGAGATGGTCCCTGATGATAAATGCAGTCCTTTACAGGGCTGGCCAATAATCTTTTAGTGTGTGGCCTTTTCAAATCACTTTGTCAGAAGCTCTACAACGATGTATTGATTTATCTTATGACAATAGTAGAGTTTGAGATCCTGGCAGGAAAACCAGAGAAGAAATCCAGCAGGGTTATAAACCTGAGACCAGAGCTTGGGAGAGAAGTCTGATCTGGTCCCCCAGAAGGGATAGTTGGATCCTTGTGAAAGAGATTATTCCTTACTTCTGAGTGAAGGAATAACTGCAGAAAAGGGAAAAGAACTGGTAAGAATGTTGATATTGCTAAATAAAGAGAATCCAGGGAAGGATCTAGAAAGGAGATGCTAACTTCTTAGTAATAAATAAGAGAAAACCATAATTTTGTTTAAAAGCAGCTCCACTTGGCTGTCGGCAGATGGCTCAGCCCTATAGTAACTACAAGGGCCATGGCAGCGTCCATCCAAAGATGATGAGAGAAAGAAGCTTCCTTACTAAAATCACAAAACACGATAGATATTATACAAACTTCAAATTAGTGGATGCTTTGTGGGGTGGAGTGATGGAGGAAGGCTGTAAGGACATTATCTAGATCTGCAATCTTTTAATTAAAAAAATAGAGATCTGAGGCAAATATAGCAACATGTGAATTTCACAAAGGAGGGCACAGCTAATAAGATTAAATGTGGCCAGGAAGTTACAATACTAAGAACTGAGAAAAGGCCATTGGATCAGGTAATCAAAGGTGTCACTAGTCATCTCTGGAGTAACACTAACATCTACATAGTGCTTTTCAGTTTGGGGGAGAAAACGTCTTACTCATCCTTTAGCTCATCTAATGCTCACAGCAAAGGTGATAAAGTGAAGTGCAGATAGTAAGTGACTAATCCAGAAACTGAATCCAAGTCTTTGGACTCCAAATCTCAATCTCTTTCTGCTGATAGTCACATCATTGCCTCAACCTCACTTTGAGGCTGAAGCTGGACTGTAGAAAAGGATCAAGGTACAAGGATGTGGCTAAGGTCAAGGGCAGTGAAAGGGGAACACTGTTTTAAAAATCTCAGTGATGCAAGAATGGAGAAGCATGAATCCCATGTACTCAAGTTTGATATGAGGACAATTAATGACAATTATTGACACGGTGGGGGTGAGGGAAGGGGAGAGCAGAGAGAGGAAGAATGAGGGAGGGGTGGGGAAAGGAAGAGCAGAGAGAGGGAAGGAGCAAGGGAGGTGGGGTCTGGGTGTGTGCCACACCTTTTGGCGGCAAAACATGATTGTAAGAGGGACTTTACCCAACAAATGCAACCAGTGTAACATGGTTTCTTGTACCCTCAATGAATCCCCAACAATAAAAAAATAAAAATCTCAGTGATGAAGAAAGTCTGGGTAATCATTTTAGAGATTTTTTTATCTCATGATAAAAATAATTGTAAATGCTTGGGACTAGGAAAAAGGAAAGATTAGGTATTGAGAGTATTGAAGCAAAGTCCTGGAAGGGGAAGAAGAGACACGTGATCAAGAACACATATAGCAAGACAGGAGGACTTTAAGGATGAAAAGGCAGAATTTGACCATGTTACCATTGTTGGACCAATGGGAAAATGATCCTCTGAAGCTAAGAAAGGGGGAAGGATACCTCCTGGCCTCCTGATACCCTCTCACATTCCATGCATGTCTTCTGGGTTTCAGGAAGGCCCAGAGATTATTCAACCCAGAGTGGTCACCTTTCCACACTGGGATGAGTATGGCCTGATGTGAACAGCCCTGTGTTTGGACTCCCAATGGTAGTTCTGCCCTTGAGTGTTCTCCTCAACTCCATGTCTGGAAATTCCAGCTGCACTACAGTGCCCCTGCTAGTCACACCATTGTCTCCAACTTGCTGGGCCAAAGCCCAGCATACAATAACAGAATCTTAAGTGTTGGAAAGATCACCTGTTCTCATTCCTGAATTCCCTTTATAACAGCGTCACCAATTGCCCTGCTTGATCGTTTGCTGTGACAAGGAACTCACTACTTTTTTAGGCAGTTTGTTCCATTTTTAGACATGTCTAATAGATAAAAAGCCCTCCTTCTCGGACCTCTGGGCAACTCAGAATACAGAAATAAATTGGCTAATTCCTCTTCCCCTGGGAGTGGTTGTCAAAGATTTGAAGAGAGCCATCATATGTCCCTACATTTTCTATGCTTCAGGGCAAGCAGACCAAATTCTCCCTATTATTTCTGGGCCCCTCAATATCACATTCACTCTTCCCTGCACACATCCTGGGAGCCCCGGGACTGGTAGGTGCACCTCTGCTGAGCCCGCCTCGGACTCTACCCGCCCACCAGAGGTTCTGATCCCGATGACCAGAGTCTCCTGCTGTGAGTTCCTCTTCTCTCTCAGTCCACTCTGAACACCACTGTCACCCCAACCATCCTAAACATGGTTTCTTACAGGGGACTTCCCTTGTCAGAAAGATTTCAGTGGTTCTCCATTTACTATGAGCTGAAGTTCAAATCTGGCATTAAAGACCCTCCAAAAGGAGGCATTTTAGTATTTCTCCAAGCTTTCGTCTGTTCTGAATATTGTCTGCAAGTTTACTTATTCAACTTCTCATTTACACATCTGTTTATTCACTAAAGAAACAACTGTTGAGTGCCTGCTGTATGCCAGATACTATAGTAGGTTAGGGGGACACAAAGATGACAGACAGGGTCCTTGACACAAAGGGGTTTGCTATAGGATAAGGAAAAACACTATTTAAATACACAAACAACTGAGGTTATTAAATACAGCAAAACTCAATTTTAAATATCACCCCGGTTTGTGCAATGATAACCAGGAAGAAAGTGAGCCTCTCTGCTTAGAGTCATCAGGAAAGGATTCACAGGGAGGGTGATATTCAAGTTGAGACTTAAAGGATAATTAAAAGTGTGCTAGTTAATAAGTAAAGATAAAAATATTGTAAACAGAAGAAACAATATCTGAAAGGCCATGTTCTAGAAAGTTCAAGTTGTCTAATATTTCAATAGATTATGCCCACATTCCCACAGAGAGTATGCCTAATGTTTCAGTGTGGAACATGTGGAAGAAAGCAGTGGTGAATTGGCAAATTTTTAACTATAAGCTTTCTGGGGCAGGAATGGGGGAACCCTGATTTTTAACATTTAACAAGTTCTATGGCGTAAACATACTCACACCATGATTGATTTCAAGTTTTCAAACTTATGTTACTAAACTCAGAGCTGGGAAAAAAAAGATGTGCTGAGTTGGCTTTCAGAAACCAGTGGGAAATAGATAAGGCCATAATTAGGAAAGACTTTTTATATGTGAAGGAATTAGGATTTTTGTCCTGTGGGATTATGGGGAGCCCCTGGAGGGCTTCAAACTAAAACGTGACATGATCAGTTTTGCCTGAAGAAAAACAAGTACAAACTGTGTGTATGCACATGACAGGGTTGTAGAAATGATCACAGTTGGAAGACTAGTTAGGAAATTGGTTGTCCACCCTGGCCACATGCTACACATTCGAATTACCTGGAGTATTTAAAAATAGTAGTAGAGCTCAGACTTCAATCCTAAGAGTCTGATTAAATCTGGCTGGGCTGGGCCTAGGCTTCATTATGTCTTAAATGTTTCTCAGATGATGTTAATATAGAACTTTGGTTGCAAAGCACTAAGGAGATTGGCTCTGAAATATGCTTTCTTTTTATTCACTTGCACGTTTAGCCTCAGGAGTATTTCCAGCTCCACCTCCAAACACTCATTTGTCTCAGTCCAATTTGGGTGGCCAGCCCTTCTCCTCAGCTTCCATTCTTCTTGCTTCCTTCTCCTCAAGTCGTTTGGAACCTTCTTTTGCTTCCCAGCCTGGCCTGGCTCAGAAGCCAAATAATGAGTGCCATTAGGCAGTCTGCCTTGCTGCTTGCTGTGAGATAGCCCGGACCACTTGCACACCGAGACGTGGGTACCAAACCTCAACACAGCATCTTAAGCCATCTTGGAAGAAGAGAAGGAACAAAAATACCCAGGTAAGAAAAGAGGAATATCTGCATGGGTGTATTGGCTGTGAAGGAGGTGAGGAATTAAGAACAATATAATATAATAATAAGTTACTGAATGCTTATTGTGGGCTACTTTCTAGATGCTTTCCGTGCATTTATTTAAATCTTCAACAACCCTATAAAGTAAGTACTATTATTGTCATTCATTTTTCATATATGAGGAAATTGAAGCTCAGAGAAAATAAGTAACACCACCAAGGTCAATTTCTGGTAAATGGCAAAGCCTACCTTCAAACTCATGTACTTTGGCTCAAGGGACCCTCTTTCTAACCATGACATTCTTCTGCCTCTTTTGAGAATTGCTGAAGTCTACTTAAGACTTGATTATTCCCTGGATGTCCATAAAGGGAGAATGAAAAGTCAGATTTCAGGTTGCTGGCATGGGATTTTGAGAGGATAGAGCTCCACGAATGAAACCGGAGCATTTGGGAGGAAAAGACATTTGGCAGGGTATGAATTTGGACGTGTGGAGTTTGCATTGCTGTGGGAGTTGACTGGTATGGTTATGCATGAGGAGCTCTGGAAAGGAAATCTGAGTCAGAAATACTGTATGGATCTTCACAGTTGTCAGGATACAGGAGGCAGCTGACGCCATGAGAACGAAAACAATCACTGCATTCACCCATGTGGAGCTTGTAGGCTGAGCAGAGCGGAGGGTCAAAGTCAAGCACTAGGGAGGCCGATGTCTAATGCAGTGGTTCTCAACCTTCCTAATGCCGTGGCCCTTTAATACAGTTCCTGTGGGTCGCGACCCACAGGTTGAGAACCGCTGGTCTAATGAGACCTTCATAAGGGACACCAGCTGCCGAGCTAGAGCCATAACAGAAGCATCAGGGGAAGCTGATATAGAGAAAACCAAGTGAACATGGAAAACGGCTTTGCGTCTCTTACTCAACAATCAAATACTTCACGCCTAGTCACCAAAATACGTGGGTTTTTTTCTTCCCTGCACCTATTCCTGACCAATTCTCTGACACCTCTTACAATTTAACTCAATGCTGGCTCTGTCTACCTGGAGACCCAGCCTTTGTAGGTTAAAGACTCAGTCCCACTTCGGGTTACAGGTGCAAGTCCCAGGTGTGACCTGTGCTTCTGATCTTTCAGATCTAAATCAGGGATCCCACAACCCCTTCCTTGGGTTTCATAATTTCCTAGATGGCTCAGAGAACTCAGGGAGATACTTATTTATATTTGCCAATTTATTATTAATGATATGGCAAAGGATACTAATGAACAAATAGATGAAGAGGTGCTATGGTGACGTATGTGGGCCTTCTATGCCCTCTCCAGGCACATCACCCTCTCAGCACCCCTACATGTTCAGCCACTCGAAAGTTGTCCAAACACTGTCATTCAGGGATTTTTATGAAGGCTTCGTGATGTGGGCATGACCTATTATTAACTAAATCCCCAGCCCCTTTCCCATCTGGAAGATGGAAGTGGGGCTGAAGTTCCAAGCTTACAATCACTGCTTGGTCTTTCTTATGAACAGATCAATCCAAGAACCCACCGAGAGTCACTTCATTAAAACGCAAGACTCCGTTCTTCTTAGCAAAGTATCTCAAGAATGGAAGAAAAAGTATCCAATGTACTCAGGTCTACTATGAAACTAATTTATAGCTTTCATATGAAAGTTATAACCGAATTATAGCACAAGAATATGGGGAAAGGGGCAAGGGAAGAGAGGGGAGGGCGGAGGATGGGCAGAGGAAGGGTGATTGGTGGGACCACACCTACAGTACATCTTAGAAGAGTACAGATGAAACTTACTAAATGTAGAATATAAATGTCTTAACACAATAAGAAAATGCCATGAAGGCTATGTTAAACAGGTGATGAAATATTTCAAATTGTATATAAAACCAGCACATTGTACCCCATGATTGCATTAATGTACATAGCTATGATTTAATAAAAAAAAATTAAAAACAAAATCAGGATATATTAAAAAAAAAAAAAAAGACTCCTATTGCCCAGAAAATTCTCAGAGATTAGGAGCTCTGTGCCGGGAACTGGGGGTAGAAGCCAAACATGTATGTTTCATTGTATCACAATGCCACATACAGGAATCCAAGGGAGGGGAGTGATTAGTAGTATCAAATACTGTAGAGGACTCAGGAAAATAAGGACAGAATAGTAGTCTCTGGACTGAAACTTAAAAGGTCATTAGTGATTTGCCAGAGTATGGCAAAATAGTGAAAGCAGTGAGTTCTGATTCATGGAGTATATGGAAAGTGAAGAATATAAAGAGATGATAGATAGATAGATAGATAGATAGATAGATAGATAGATAGATAGATACATAGATAGATAGATAGATAATACACACAACCCTTCACATTGAAATACTAATATATGTTTTATGTGTATAAATCTTAGAAAAATGTAAAATTTTTAATACATTTAATATATTTGACTCTTGACCATGAGAAGCAAAATCAGGCACTTTAAAATGAAAGTGTGACTGATTTTTTTGACAAATATTTTTGCTAATTTGATAAATTGATTTTAAGGTGGAGGAAGCTTCAGAATATTTATAAATGAAAGGAAAGAAAGCAGGAAAGAGAATGAACTTGATCCCAAGGGAATAACAGAAGGAGAAAAGGTCCCAAGGAGATGGAAATGACAGGCCTTGGAGAGGAGGGCCGTGTGATGATAGAAGTTCCCTGGTGTCTCAATTCACTCACAACTATCTCCTTGTTTTTTGTGAATTAGAAAGCAAGAGGCTCAGAGAATGGTGAAGGGGAGGTTGGCTTGGAGTATCTCCCATGGGAAAATTGGGAGTGGATGGTCCAAGAACCAAAGAAAAATTTTGCTAATCAGAATTGAAAAGTCCAGCTCATACTGAAAACTCCAAATTTTCAACAATGTCGACCTGCGTGGATTTGCCTTTTTCTCCATCTCTGCTCGGCCATGCATGTTGAGGGGTAGGGAATAAAAACTACAGAATGGATTGGGAAAGAACGCTATGTGAGGAATCAGGAGAAAAGAGTGGAGGCTGTAAGTAAATAAGTCATCAGCTATGGTTTTTATGGTTGGTAACACAGGAATGAAAGTAAAAGGTAGTTGAGGGGTGAAACAGAAAGAGAGGATTCAAGAGATTAGAGCCATCCGTGGGATGGAAGAGCAAGTTCAGAGGGAATTAGAAAGTAAAAGACCTAGAAAATTTGTTTCAGCAAAGCAGGGGACACTGGTGCTGAAGTTTTCACACTAAGGGAAGTGTCAGATGATGAACTATAGGTAGAATGTGGCCATGTAGGAATGGAGACAATGTTTGGTGTAGTTGAGAAGGTTAAGGAACTTAGAAGCTGTTGTGTTGGGTTAGATCTCCAAGAATTCAGAAATATCCCTGAAGGGCAGGACCCAAGACTGTAAATGCCTATGAACATGGGGGTGTGTGTTAGGCCATCTCAGGGGTCTTTGCAGACTTGTAGCCCCGTTTGGGTTTCATGGAGTCACCTCTTCTCCTTCCCACACTCCACTTTCCCATATCTGTAGGACAGAGACCATAGACACTCCATTTCTTGGGTGCTCACTCTTTGCTGTAGACTGAAACTTAGCCTTCCCGTTCTCATGGCCCTGCTGCTCCAGCAGACACATCTGCAAGCCCTTTTGGTTCTGAGAGTTTTCTTGCTGATCGCTGTCAGGAGCTGAAAGGAAAGTGACAGGTACCAGATGTGGGAAGCTGCAGTTTCCAGAATCGCACACCATTCTCTCTGGCATGGTCTCTGGGGTTGTATTTTCTGGAAGGCACAATGGAAGCCACATGGAACTTGATTTCTCCTTGTGTCCTTGAACGGGGTTCAGCACACCAAACCACTGGGACTGCCCTTACCTTCTTTCTAACAACAGGCCAATCTCTCCCTGTAAAAATTGACAAAATTTAAAAATTTTTAGCTGCAAGAATTCTTTTAAAATTTAAGTAGACACTTGTGTTCCCATAACAAAATTAAACAGAAATTCACATGTTGCCATATTTGCTTCAGATCTCTATTTGTTTTTAAATTAAAAGATTACAGATATAGGTAATGCCCTTATATCCGTCCTCCATCTCTCCACCCCATAAAGCATCCACTAACTTGAAGTTTGTGTAATATCTATCTGTGTTTTGTGATTTTACATTTATGACCTTATTTATAGATACTACATATCCTATTATTGCAACTAATTTTTTTCACTAAAATTTGTTTTTGAGACTTCTCCCTCTTGATATATGATAATCTAGTTCATTCACTGTTGTCTAGTGTTTCACTCTATGAATAAACTCTAGTTTGTTAGTCCCCTGATGACGGATAGTTTGTTTCCATTTATTTATTATTACAAGCAGTGCTATAGTGAGAATCTTTCAACTTGTTTCTTTGTGCACAATTTCTAAATGGAATAATGTCTAGGGTATCTACAGCATAGATACTAGAAAGGATGTTGCAATATTCTATGCATGGTAGTGGTATGTTTAACTTTTTAAGAAACTGCCAAACTATTTTCCAAAATGTTTACAATATTATACATTTCTGCCAGCACTGTCTGAAATGAGAATTCTTGTAGCTTCAATTTCTTACTAACACTCAATATTCTGTCTTTTTAATTTTAGTCATTCTAAATAGATGTAATAAAGTATCTTGCAGTGTGGTTTTAAATTCTTTTTCCCTGATGGCCAGGGATGTTGAGCATCTTTTCAAGCGATTACTGGCTATTCATATGTATTCTTTCTGAAGGTCTACTAAAATTTTACCAACTTTTTATTAGATTATTATCTTCTTACTAAGCTGGTATGAGTACTTTACATACTCTGAATTAAAATTTTTTGTAAATACATGTATTGAAAATATTTTCTTCCATTTCTAATTTCTTCTATTTCTAATATGTATCTTGCCTTCATATTTTCCTAATAGTATATTAGAATAGAATACACTAATATAGAATAGAAGTTTTAAATTTCAAATTAGCAAGTTTTTAGGACTTTGGCTTTTTGTATATTATTTAACAAGTCTTTGCCTACTTCAAAGCCATAAATATTTTCTTCTATATTTTTGTCTAGAAGTTTTATAATTTTAGCATCTATGTTTAGGTCTATCATCCATTTTAAGTTAATTTTTATGTATGTCAAGAGGTAAGAGTCAAGCTTTACTTTTTCCCCCCATATAGATATCCAGAATTCCAGCACTATTTGTAGAAAAGACTACTCTTTCTTCGATGATTTACCTGCTTACCTTTATTGAAAATCAATTTATTACATATATGAAGGTCTATTTCTGGATCACATATTCTGTCCCACTGATTCAATAAACTGATCTGTATATGAATACCTCTATATTACTATAACTATATAATAAGTCTGAAAATTGGGCGGTGCCTGTGGCTCATCGAGTAGGGCGCTGGCCCCACATACTGAATGTGGCGGGTTCAAACTGGCCTCGGCCGAACTGCAAAAGCAGAAAAATAGCCAGCGTTGTGGCGGGCGTCTGTAGTCCCAGCTACTTGGGAGGCTGAGGCAAGAGAATCGCCTAAGCCCAGGAGATGGAGGTTGCTGTGAGCTGTGTGATGCCACAGCACTCCAGGGCAATAACACACACACACACACACACACAAAAGTCTGAAAATTGGGTAATATGAAGCTTTTATATGCTATTTTAAAAAATATTTTGACTAGTCTAGGTTTGTTGCATTTCCTTATAAAGTTTAGAATCAGCTTGCCAATATCTACAAAAAGAAGCCTTCTGGAACTTTGATTGAAATTGTTTACATCTATAGATTAAATTGGAGACAGTTGACATCTTAACAAGACTGAATCTTTTGATGCATGAACATGGTATGTCACACCATTTATTTAGGTCCTTTGAAATTTCTTTTCATTAATTTTGGATTGTTATAAGGGTACAAACAATTAGGTTACATTGCTTGCCATTTGTTAAGTAAAGTCAAAGTTGTAGTTGAGCCCTTCACCCAGAAGGTTTGCCATATGACCTTACATTGTGCCTGGTAGGTGACAGCACACCAAACCCTCTCCCACCCCCTTCTCCCTTGTTTCTCCTCCTCCCTCTCCCCTACTTGAATGTGGTTGTATTTTTCTCTTGTGTGGGTGTGTACTTGTTCCTCTACAGGTTTCATATTAATATTGAGTACACTGAATGCTTGCTTTCTATTTTTGTGATACTTTACTTAGGAGGATATTCTCCAGTTAGGTAAATACACAAGATGTAAAGTCTCCATCTTTTTTTTATGGCTGAATGGAATTCCATGGTATAGATCTACCATAATGTCTTTATCCATTCATGAGTGGTTGGGCCCTTGGGTAGTTTCGACATCTTGGCGAAAATGAATTGAGATGCAATAAACATGCTAGTGCAATTTGCAAATGTCCTTGCAATTATTTTTTCTTTTGATAGATACCTAGTAATGGGATTACAGGATCAAATCTGCTTTTAACTCTCTGAGGATTCTCCATATTTCTTTCCAAAAAGGCTGTATTAGTTTGCAGTGCCACCAACAGTGTAAAAGTGTCCCTTCTCTCCACATCTGTGCCAGCATCTGCAGCTTTGGGAATTTGTGATGTGGGCTGTTCTCAGTGAGGTTAGGTGATATGTCAAGGTGGTTTTGATTTGCATTTCTCTGATGATCAGGGTTGATGAGCATTGTTTCATGTGTATTTTGGACATTTATCTGTCTTCTTGGGAGAGGGTTCTGTACATGTCTCTTCCCCAATGATAAATGGGATTGTTTGCCCTTTTCTAGCTGATTAGTTTGAGTTCTTGGTAGTTTCTGGGTATTAGCCCTTTGTCAGATTTGTAACATGCTAATATCTTCTCCCATTCTGAAGGTTGTGTATTTGCTTTATTTGTTGTGTCTTCAGCTGTGCATAAGCTTTTTAGCTTAAGTCACGTTTATTTATTTTGGTTGTTGCTGCAATTGCTAATGGGGACATCTTCATAAAATCTTTCCCCAGGTATATATTGTCAAGAATTTTTCCCACACTTTCTTCTAGAATTTTTATCATTTGTCTTAGATTTAAATATTTTATCCATCTTGAGTCAAGTTTTGTAAGTGAGAGGTACGGGGTTAGTTTCAGTCTTTTACATGTGGCTAACCATTTCTGCCAGCACCATGTATTAAATAAGGATTCTTTTCCCCAGTGTATGCTTTTGTTTTGTTTATTTTTATATTTCTTTCAGCAATATTTTATAGTTTTCAAGGCACAATCTTGAACATAATTTATTAAATTTCTCTCTCTCTTTTTCATATTTTATACTGATGTAACATAATTTAGAATTTATTTCACTTTCAAATTATTTATTGCTCACATATAAAAACAAATTATTATTTGTATATTGCCCTTTAGCCTAACTTGCTAAATTTATTTATTTCTTTGGTAGCTGTTGTTGTAGATTCCTTAGAATTTTTTATACATCTTATAATGTCATCTGCAAATAAAGATAGTATTATTTTTGTTGTGAACTATACACCTTTATTTATTTTTTTAATTATTTATTATCTTTTAGTTTTTTTAATTGAGGTAAAATTCACATAAACACATAATTAAACATTATGAAGTGTACCACTCGGTGGCACTTAGTACTTTCAAAAGGTCATGCAACCACCACCTCTATCTAGTTCTAAAACATTTTCGTCAACCCAGAATATAACCTTCTATCCATTGAGCAATTACTCCCTATTCCTCCCAACCCTACCTTCTCCCTCTGTAGCTCCTGACAACCACAAATCTGCTCTCTGTCTGTACATATTTACAAATTGTGTATATTTTATATAAATGGAATCATATAATACACGTATGTAACCTTTTGTCTTATTCTTTTAGTGTTGCTATAAAGGAAGACCTGAGGTCAGGTAATTTTTGAAGAGAAGCAGATTGTCTCATGGTTTTGTGGCCAAGAAGCCTGATATTGGCATCTGCATTTGGCTAGGGCCTCAGGCTGCTTCCGTTTATAACAGAAATTGAGGGGGGGAACCAGTGCGTGCAGAGATCACATGGAGAGAGAAGAGGAAAGAGAAAGGGGAGAGTGGGAAGATGCCAACCACTTAACAACCAGCTCTTAAGGGAACTAATAAGAGTGTGAAGTCTCTTACCCCCACCTCTAGGGGAGGCATTAATCTATTTATGAGGGATCTTCCCCCATAACCTAAATATCTCCTATTAAGCCCCATCTCCAACATTGGGGGTTAATTTTAGCATGAAGTTTAGAAAGACAAATATCCTAATTATAGTGCCTTTTGTGTCTAGGGTCTTTCACTTTGCATAATGTTTTTGAGGTTCATTCATATTACAGCACTTCCTTTTTTTGATTAAACAGTATTTTATTTTGTATGTGTATATCACAATTTGTTTGTCCATTCTTCTGTTGATAAATGTTGGGGTTGTTTCCACATTTTGGATATTGTGAATAGTGCTGCTATCAGCAATGATGCACATATGTTTGTCTGAGTACCTGTTTTCGATTATGTAGGGTTTATACCTAGGAGTAGAATTGCTAGGTCATATGATAATATGTTCAACTTTCTGAGGAACAAACTGTTTTCCACAACAGCAGCACATTTGTACATTTCCTGTAGCAATGTACAAGGATTCCAATTTCACTGCATCCTTGCCAATACTTGCAATTTTTCCTCTTCTTTTATAGCCACCCTAGTAGGTATATAGTAGTACCTCATTGTGGGTTTGCTTTGCATTTTCCGTATAACTCATGACAAGTATATTTTCTTCCCTTTTTTCTTTTGATATTTTAATATAAAATTTTTCAGCTTTACTGAGTTATAAATAAATAAAATTGCACATATTCAAAGTGTATAACATGATATATAGAGAGAGATTGTGAAATGATTACCATAATCAAACACACTCACTGCCTCAGAGACATTTTTTAAAAATCTTGTATACAATACAGTATTATCAACTATAGTCACCATGCTGTACATTAGATTTTCAGAACTTACTCATTTCAAAGATAAAAATCACATTTGTGATTGTCATACCCTTTGACCAACTGACAAATACCATTTCTACTCTCTGCTTCTATGAGTAAGACATTTTGTTTTGTTTTATTTTTATGTTCCACATGTAAGTGACACCATACAGTATTTTTCTTTCTCTGGCTTATTCCACTTAGCATAATGCCTTCCAGGTTCATCCATGTTGTTGTGAAGGGTAGGATGTTCTTCTTTTTAATGGATTAATAACATTTTATTTCATGCGTATATCATATTTTTTTCCATCCATTCATTTATCACTGATGCTTAGGTTATTCCCATATCATGGCTGTTGTGAATAATGATGCAATGAGCATGTCTGTTCAGCTATCTCTTTAATACACTGATCTTGTTTCCTTTGGAGACATATCCAGAAGCAAGGTTTTTGGATAATATGGTAGTTACATTTTTAATTGTTTTAGAAACCTCCACTCTGTTTTCCATAATGACTGTACCAATTTACATTTCTGTCAACTGTATACAAGGGTTTCCTTTACTCCACATCCTTGTCAACACGTTTCATCTCTTGCCTTTGTGCATAGACATTCTAGCAGATGTCAGGTGGTATCTCATTGTAGTTTTGATTTGCATTTATCTGATGATTAGTGATATTGAGCACCTTTTCATGTACCTGTTGGCAATCTGTATGCCTTTTAAAAAGTTTTATTGAGTTATAATTGGTATAAAATAAACTACACTCATTTAAAGTGTACAATTTGAAGAGTTTTGATACACTATCTTAAAGTCATTGCCAAAATCAAGATAACAAACATCAAACAAGTCCAGAAGTTTTCTAATGCCGCTTTCTTCCCTTTCCTTCCTCATCCCTGCAAGCAAATACTGAGATGATTTGTGTCATAATAGAGCAGTTCCTGTTAGTTGGAATGTTACATAACTGAAGTATAAAGTATGTACTCTTTCTCTGGCTTCTTTCACTCAACATAATTACTTTGCAATTCATCTACCTTATTGAAGAGATCATTTCTTTTTACTCCTGAGCAGTATCCTACTATTCACCATAGAGATTTTTCTCTTGTATTTTCTTTTTCTTTATTATTTGGAAACATTTAATGGAGAAATAAAACTTGCATATATTCAAGGCGTACAACATGGAGATTTAATACATTTTCTACATTGTGTAATGATTATCACAATCAAATTAATTTATCCATCACTACTCATGCTGTACCCTAGACCCCCAGAACTATTCAACTTATAACTAAAAATTTCCACCTTATGATCAATTTATCCCTGTTTTCTCCCACTCCCAAGTCATTGGCAACCAGAATTCTGTTCTGTTTCTGTGAGTTCAAACTTTTTAGATTCCACCTGTACGTGAGATCATTCAGTCTGTGTCTTGCTGTGTCAAACTTATTCTACTTAGCATAATGTCCTCTAGGTTCATTCATGTTTTCACAAATAGCAAGATTTCTTTCTTTTTCTGCTCAGTGATATTCCATAGGACATTTTTTTAATCCATTCATCTGTCAATGGTCACTTAGTTTGTTTCAGTATATTGACTATTGCGAATAATGCTACAGTTATTGTGAATATGGATGTACAGATCCCTGTTTGAGACATTGATTTCATTTTCTTTGGGTATATACCCAGAAGTGGGGTTGTCGGATCTATGGTAATTCTAGTTTTAATTTTTTGACCTATTTTCATGCTGTTTTCCATAATGGATGTACCAATTTTCATCCCTCCCTTCCAGCAGTTTACAAGGATTTCCTTTCCTCCATACCCTCACCTCCTGTCTTTTTAAATAGTCTTCCTAATAGTTGCAAAATGTATCTCACTGTGGTTTTGATTTGTATGTCTTCGATGATTAGCAATGTTGAGTAACATTTCATATATATCTTCTGGTCATTTTAATGTATTCTTTGCAAAAAACTCTATTCAAATCATTTGTACATTTTTTAGTTGAGTTATTTGGGATTTTGCTATTGAGTTATATGCATTTTTTACATATTATGCATATTAACCTCTTATCAGACACATAGTTGTCAAATATTTTCTTCCATTTTATGGACTGTATTTTCATTTTGGTGATTGTTTTCATTGCTTTGCAGATATTTAGTTTGATGTAGTCCCAATTTTTTTTCCTGTTATGCTTTTGTTGCCTGTGGTTTTAGTGTCATATCTATAAAGTCATTGCCAAGGCTAATGTCGAAAGGTTTTTCCATTGTTTTTTCTTCTAGGAGTTTTACAGTTTCAGATACTATATTTAAAACTTTAATCCATTTTGGGTTAATTCTTGTATGTGGTGAAAGTCAGGAGTCCAATTTCATTCTTTTGCATCTGGATATCCAGTTTTCCCACCACCATTTAATAAAGAGGCTTTTCTTTCCCTATTCTGTATCACTATTGTGAGCCCTTGTCAAAGATTAGTTCACCATACATGGATTTACTTTTGTGCTACCTGTTTTATTGGCCTGTGTATCTGTTTTGATTGTTGTAGCTTTGTAATATAGTTTGAAATTAGGAAGTGTGATGCCTCTATCTTTGTTCTTCTTTTGGAAGATTGCTTTGGCTTTGGGGGGTTTCTTGTGGTTTCATACAAATTTAAGTATTTTTTCTTTTATTTTTGTGAAACATTCCATTGGAATTTTTATAGGGATTAAACTGAATCTGTATATCAATTTGGGTAATATGAACATTTGAACAATATTAATTCTCCCAAACCATGGACGTGGGTTATCTTTTGCTTTATTTGTGCCTTCTTCAATTTTTGTTCACCCATGTCTTATAGTTTTCAGTATACAGATATTTCACCTCCTTAGTTAAACTTATGTAAGTAATTTATTCTTTAAATGAGATCATTTTCTTAATTTTCTCTTTTTTTAAAACACAATAATATTTTAGTGTCACGCATGAGAACATAGGAGTATTTAACTGTGGGTTAAGTGGCAATGATACATATATCATTTTATAGTTTACAAGTACTTTCTGTACCAGAAAACATGCATTGTAATATGTACCACTCATATAGATCTTTTTTATTAAATCATAAGCACATAGATCATGTATACATTAATGCATTTATGCAATATGCTGATTTCATGTAGAATTAGGAACATTTACATCATACAGGTTAATATATACCTCATCTCATTTACTTAACTATTGTGTTAAGACATTTATACTCTATATTTAATAGATCCGACATGAACCCTTGCATTATGCACCATAGGTGTGTTCCCATCATTCACCCTCCTCAATCTGACCTTCCCCCTCCCCCTACCATACCCCCTCCTCCCTCCTTCATCCTGGGCCATAGTTGAGATCTATTCTTCATATGAAAGTGTGAGTGATTGTAAGTTGGTTTCATAATGGTACTGAGTACATTGGATATTTTTTCTTGAGATACTTTACTAAGTAGAAATGTTCCAGCTCCATCCATGTGAATGTAAAAGAGGTAGTTTCCATCTTTTTTTAAGGATGCATAACATTCCATGGTATACATATAGCACAATTTATTAATCCATTCATGGGTTGATTGGCACTTGGACTTGGTTATTATGAATTGAGCTGCAGTGAACAATCTGGTGCAAATATCTTTGTTATAACCTGATTTTTGGTCTTTTGGATATACACCTAGTAAAGGAATTACAAGATCAAATGGCAGGTCTACTTTTAGATCCCTGAGTATTCTCCATACTTCTTTCCAAAAGGGACATATTAGATTGCACTTCCACCAGTAGTGCAGAGGTGTTCCCTTTTCTTCACATCCACACCAACATCTGTAGTTTTGGGATTTTAAAGCTCTACAGTAAATTAATTTTCTTTTTGTATAGATAGCTATTATTGTATAGAAACTAAACTACATTTTTGTATATTGATTTTGTAACCTGTGACTTTACTAATTTTTTATTAGTTCTAATAGTTCAGTTTTATCATAGAATCATTATAGTTTTCTATATATAAGATCATGTCATCTATAAGCACACACAATTTAATTTCCTCCTTTCCAATTTGACTGCCTTTTATTTCTCTTATGTAAATGCTCTGGCTAGGATTTCCAGTGCTGTGTTGAATTGGGTAGACATCCTGTTCTTTGTTCCTACTCTTTGACAAAAAGCTTTCAATTTCTCATCATGAGTGTGGGATTAGCTATGGACTTGTCATATATAGTTTTTATTATGTTGAGGTACATTTCTTTGGCATCTAATTTCATGACAGCTATATTTATCATAAAAGGATGCTGGAATTTTGTCCCCAAACTTTTTTCTGTATATATTCATATGATCATATGATTTTTATTCTTTATTCTGTTAATGCAATGTATTACATTAACAGAATTACATATGTTAAAGAATCCTTGTACACCAGGGATAAATTCTACTTGACTACAGCACATGGTCCTTTTAATGTACTGTTATATTCAGTTTGTTAGTATTTTGTTGAGGATTTTTGCATCTATGGTCATTAAGGATATTGACCTGTGATTTGCTTTTCTTGTGGTATCTTTGTCTAACTTCAATATCAAAGTAATGTTGGTCTCATAAAATGAGTTTGGAAGTATTTCCTTCTCTTCAGTTTTTTGGAAAAGTTTGAAAAGAATTGACATTACTTCTCTGTTAAAACCTTCATAGAATTCACCCACAACACCCTCTGGTCCTGGCTTTTCTTTGTTGAGATGTTTTTCATTACTGATGATTACAGATTCAGTCTCCTTACTCATTATTTGTCTGTTCATATTTTCTATTTCTTCATTATTCCCTTGTGGCAGGTTGTATGTTTCTAAGAATTTATCCATTTCTTCTAAATTATCTAATTTGTTGACTTGTAATTTTTCATAATCTCATATGAGCTTTTGTATTCATAGAGTATCAGTTGCAATGTCTCTTTTTCATTTATAATTTTATTAATTTTGTCTTTTGCATTTTTGAATGTTTTCTTGATTAGTTTAGCTGGTTTTGTCAATTTTGTTTATTTTTTAAAAAACACTTTTTTTGATCTTTTCCATCATCTATTCTGTTTCATTTTTTTCTGCTCTAATCTTTATTACTTCTTTTCTTCTATTGACTTAAGGATTAGTTTATTCTTCTATTTATAATTCCTTGAAGTGTAAAGTTAGGTTTGTTTAAAATCTTTCTTTTTATAAATGTAGTCGTTTATCACTATAAACTTCCCTCAGCACAGTTTTTGCTGCATTCCATAAGTTTTAGTGAGTTATGCTTCCAGTTTATTTTGTCTCAAAATATTTTAAATTTTGTTTTGATTTCTTCTTTCATTTTGGTTTTTCAGAAGTATATTGCTTAATTTCCACATATCTGTCATTTTAAAAAAATTCCTCCCACTATTTCTAGTTTTATAAAATTGTAGTCAGAAAATATACCTGAGATGATTTCAATCTTGTTAGAATTGTTAATATTTGTTTTGTGTACCAACAAATGAGCCATCATGGAGAATGTTTCATGTGCTTTTGAGAAAAATGGGCACTCGCTTCTGTTGGATGAAATTGTTTGTATATATCTGTAGGTCCATTTGGTCTATAGTGTTATTCAGGTCTGCTGTTTCTTCTTTGATTTTTATGTCTGGGTAATCTATCCACTGTTGAAAGTGGGATGTTGAAGTCCTCTGTTATTATTTTATTGCTGTCTACTTCTCCCTTCAGTTCTCCTAATATTTCTTAGACATTTAGGTGCTACAGTGTTGGGTACATGTAAATTTAAAATGGTTATATTCTCTTGAATTGACATCTTCATTAATGGTAACCTTCTTTGTTTCTTGTGACAGATTTTATCTGCAAGTGGATTGCATCTAATATAAGTGTAGCCATCACTGCCTTTTCTCTTTTGCTTTTGCATGGAATATCTTTTTCTATTGCTTACTTTCAGTTGATGTACACCCTTATAGCTGAAGTGAGTCTCTTGTAGGCAGCATATTACTGGATTTTTTAAAAAAACCATTAAGCCACTCTGTCTTTTGACTAAAGAATTAATTCATTTACATTTCAAGTAATTATTGATAAGTAAGAATTTACTAATACAATTTTGTTAATTATTTACTGACTATTATATAGTTTTTTTTTTATATAATTAAAAATGGGAGCCAGGAGTCCATTGTCCATCGTGGGATTCCAGCAATGGCACTGAGTGTTTGCTCCACTCTGATTTCATTGGAGTCTCTTGCTATCTTCTTTTGTGATTTGTTGAATTTTAATAGTGGTATGGTTGGATTCTTTTCTTTCTCTTTTGCACATCTACTAGTGATTGCTTTTCTGTGGATACCATGAAGCATACATAAAACTTTTTATAGTTATAATATTCTAATTTAAGCTGACAACTTAACATATAATATACAAAAACTATGCTCCTATTCTCTCTACCACATACATTTTTATGTTATGTTACTTATGTCACAGTTTATGTATTTTTCTATTGTGTATTCATTCACACATTATTATATTATAGTGTTGTTATTTTTAATACTTATTTTTTAACTTTTAAACCAGCTTTGAAGGTGATTTACATATCACAATGACAATATTAGAGTAGAATTGACTCTTTAATAATGTAGTAGTTAAGGGTACTGACTTCTTGTGCAATGAAAAATTCATGTATAACTTTTGGCTTCCCCCAAATTTAACTGCTAATAGCCTACTATTGACAAGGAGCCTTACTAATAGTGTAGTTAACTGACAGATATTTTGTATGTTATATGTATTATA